>VURO01001872.1:0-13434 GCA_015108175.1 Pelvicachromis taeniatus
TGTGGACAGGAGGGGCTGCCCCCAGTTTTGGAGAAATTGCTGCAATGCTCTGACATCCAAAAACCAAACAGAATTATATTCAACTGTTCAAATACAGCTCAGCAAGTACAGTTCTGAAACATATCCACAAGTGCAGCATAAATAAATATTTTACTGGTCCATATGTTAAAAATGTGATTTCCTAAATATGATCAAAACAGGATGTGACTCATAACCCACAGGGTGAAAGTATGTCATTTAGAAATTCACTTGTAGTGCTATAGTGTTGTAGAGTCATTATGGGGGTTGTGAATTCAGGGTGAAATTAAATGGGGAGCAAACGACAAGGACAGAAACAGAGACATATGGTGCTGTCACAGTAACAGACGGGATGTAGACATGCGGTAAGTTGCGGATATGAACAAAGATGCAGGGTCAGCAATGGTTTCAGAGACACATACAAAATCACGTCTCTTCATCTCACAAAGCTTCTGTATTTAAAAAGCATAACAATGCTCCCAGTGACTGACAATAGGAACTGCTAAAAAGATTATTCCGTTTACTTTTCATTATGCAGATTTTTTAAAATACAAACAAACAGAATGAATTAATGGGGGTTGGTTCTCTATCTCACTGACTCCATGGCATTATTAGCATTATTCTTCCTGTTTGCATTCCCAAAGCTTCCAAAATATGAAAATAGTAGTTCCAAAAATCAAAGCATGATGATCCAGCAACCATAAGTAATGCAATTAACAATAGGGCTGGCAAGTCCCTTCATATTGTCATTTATGTAATTGCTTTCAATTATAATTTTTTCATATATTACTGTAAATGTAGCACTCTCATGTGTATTCATTTTATAAGGTAAAGCTGCTCTGCAAGGTTTCAGAGATTGATGGGAAGTGTGTTTGTGTGTGTGATTGTGTGTGAGTGCCAGTGCGCATGTGGTGGTGGTGAGTTGGGAGGCTGGTCTAGACTTTCCAAAGCATACGTGACCCAAACTGACGTAAAAACAGCCTCATGATCTGTCAGATCAGATAATCCACGAGCCTGGTTCATGTAAAATGACTGAGGCTGAAAACAGGGCAGTGATGGGAGAGATGAAAGGAGAGACATTTACCTGTTTTAAGGTCTCTGTGGAACAGTTTGAACAGTGTGTGCTAACTACACCAAGCATGCAAAAATTTCCATTCAAAATAATCTTCTCTGTAACTAATAAGCTGTTGAATGACTGAACCCTTCTCACTTCATAATTTCTGGCTTCAGCACTCATTGTGCTGTATAATACATGTAGCAGTATATCAAAATATGATGCCATTCCAATATATAGGCTTCATGTTTATGTGTATGTACCAAAAGGTTGATTCTGTTCACCTGGACGTAGTGTTTCGTCACTCATCACTTAGATGAGTGATGAAACGTTTCTCCCACTGAAATGCTACGCTCAGATAAACAGAATCAACTTTTTGGGGTTTACTTACCTGGATGATTGAGGATGGCATCAAGATATGTTTATGTGCATGTGTTTGTATTTCTCTCAAACCTGCAATGATCTGCAGTGTGTGGAGGTATTATTAGATGCTTATTAGATATTATTACATAAAAAAATGTAATATTAATTTATTTGTTGTCTCCATAGCCATGTTTTATATGCAGTAACGGAAAATAAACACAGAACTGGCTGATACTGCTAAAGGAAGCCTGCTATGCAAGAGAGAGCCATTGGAAAATCACAGCAGGAGGCATCACAACCCTCCCATGGACATCAGGCAATTCCACTTCAGGCATAGCAGGACTAACAGCTGCCAGGCATGTATGTCATTTTATAATGAATTTGTTATCCATCTCCAACATTTGTTTGGCTGTGTGAAGGAAGTTACCAGAGGCAGAATGCCTTGTACCAGTTACAGAGAGATTATAATAGAGTGGCAGAAATTCTCCTGAGACTTTCCCATGTGAGCACCTCCATCCCAGACTGAATGGGAATGTTACGCTCCAGCAAACTCCACAGTAGTGCATCTAATACCATTGCCATCCTGTGGCTATAGAGCACTGGATATTCACTCACCTGGAAAGAAATAAAATTTTACTTTTTTTTTTCCTGGCTGTCTTCAAGCCCAGATGGCATTCTGGCTCCTACAAAGAAATATTCAAAAATTAAATGCTGTTTTCTAGAAATGCTGCCATGAGTTTCTCGAAGACTCCTCCAACGGTAAACCCTTTGGTGTGAAGACAGACACCAACTTCATGGCAATCATGGTATACATGAGCAATCAGCCATGTCTAGCATAAAGCTTTAACAAAGTACTCATTTGAAAATATTACATCTACCAGAAAAGAAAAAGAAACAAAAACTGTACTTCATCTGCAGAAAGCTTTTGCAATGTGTGGCATACCACAGGGATACATTCGCTGTCCAAAAACTATGAAAGACCTTCAGAAAACCTCGAGAACAATTGTTTACTTTAAAAACTTACAAGAATCCCTGAATTCTTGGAAGAAAAGTATAAAGAAACGAGGGCTAGCTTAAGATTTTTTCACAATACAAGGCAAGGTTGTGCCAAAAAAGAACACTCTTTTGCTCACGGTTTTATTACGCAGACCCAGAAGACGCAGACTTCAGAAAATATTTATGTTGTACTTTAACATAGAAATAATGGCTACCTTAGTTATGTTCACAGAAACAGTTTATGAGCGAAAGAAATGCATTTTTGCACCAGATATAAGAAGCACTTGGCTTCTGTGCCAAGTGCCTTTGACGGGCTTCAAATCATCAGACTTCATCAGCCATCAGCCGGAGATCTGAGTTTGTATTCTGGGTCAGCTTGTTCCATTTAAAAAATTCTTCTTTAAGGACAGAACAAGACCACAGTTTTAGCGGCATGGCAATAAACTGTATCAGATCTTGTGCTCCAAATAACAGCAGATGTTTTTCATGTTAGTGAAAGAATCCTTTCTTATCCTGAATCAAAAGCTGCATGCCTAAAATTAACAATTACCATGCCACTTTTCTTTTTTTAGATTCTTAAAGGAGATATTAGTGACCATGAAAAACACAGAGTAATTAGTTACTTCTGACTGATATGTTAAGCATCCAAATTTAACACGGTACATTATATTAATAAAAACATAATCAAGGTGAAGTAACATTTGTAGTAAATCAGTTTTATGTCAGAAGAATGTAAATGTTGTTTAGAAGAGGGAGCATAGAAACAGCAGATGGGTTTGGGTTGGGTTAGGGTTTGAAATAGAAGCTATAACTCAAAAGAATCAAAGCAGCCAGGGTCAAGGCACTCTTCTTGTCATATAATGACATATATAATGTGAGGTGAAACAGGAATGGCAGATGTGCTCTATGAGGCATGTCTGCCTCCAGTAAGGACATTAAAACATTGATTTTCAATCATAAGATGTTCTATAGCATGCTCAAATAACACAGCTGACAGAATAGCTGTGTTAAATCCTTTCTAGGCAAGTGGGACTTTGTGAAGCAGCTCATTATTTGAATCATGCATCGTGGTGGCTCAGAGAGTCTGACTCCCGCTGAGGCGTTTCTGTGGGACTCTGTATGCAGGGCTGCATAAGAACTAGAGTTGGCCCCAGGGCATCTCCTAAGATTTCATAATGATGTAAACATTTCACACAAGTTGTAAACATTTTTAAAACGTGATGAATGCTATTCATCATGTTTTCTATCACTTCTAAGTAGTCAAAGAACAAAGTATTTGACACGATCCAGAGTGTAATTATTTTCTGAAGAGACAGCACTGTAAGCTGTGAATGTCCTCCTCATGTCTGTGTGTGTTATCTCCGGGTACCTTCTCCTAGACATGTGGTTAGTCAGGTTAACTGGTGAATCTAAACTGGCTGTAGGTGTGAATGTGAGCGTGAATGGTTTTCTGTCTCTCCGTGTTAGTACCGTGACAGACTAGCATCCTGTTCTGGGTGTATCCTCCCTCTCACCCTATGGCAGGTGGGACACACCAGCCCCACTATGAGCTTAAATGGGACGGATGGATATATGGAAGGTGTTTCTGGTGTTGCTCGTCATATAGAAAAATAAAAATTTACGAATAATAAACAATAAAACTAAAATAAGTAATAAAAAAACCAAAAAGAAACAAACATGTTCTACTGTCTACTGTTTCTACTCGTCTTTACTTCCTCCATTTACAGAATGTAGCAAATTCAGGCACATTCTTGAGGGAATTTAAGAAAGCATTAAACACACACGCATGCACGCACGCACGCACGCTCGCACGCACGCACGCTCGCACGCACGCACGCACGCACGCACGCACACACACACACACACAGAGAAAATCACTATATCCAAAGTAGACAAGATACTAGGTAATACTAAAATATCCCACAAGGACATACATTTGCAAAGCTTTCTCTATGCACACATTCCTAGCATCCTCTTCTGTCACACTAATCCTCTGCATATCGTCATTTACTACATCCATGATTCTTCTCTGTGGTCTTCCTCTTTTCCTCCTGCCTGGCAGCTTTATTTTGAACATCCTTTCTCCAGTACATCTACTATCCCTCATGTTATGCAAGTTTAGATGGTCTGACTTGGATCACCTGATTCATGTTAATGCACATGAATAGGGTGATACATTTGGAGGCTTGAAGCTAAAGACTTCAGGGGTTGATGGTGTCACAAATGATCAGAAATCAAAGTTCCCACACCCAGCTGATTTACATTTCATTTACAACAGCGTGGTTAGTTTTTGGCAACAACAAAAAAAAAGAGTGTTTAAGTTAAAATTCAGTGACTGACACTTTATTTTTTCAAAGTTTTGGTTCTTGGTTGCCATGGCGATGAGTGCCCCGTGGAGAGTCTGAAGAAAAAGTACATGCTGCTGGGATGAAACATACTTCCTCTTGAAATACATTAGATGTTTGCTAACTGTATCCACCACATTGGGTTTTAACACAGTCAAGATGTGATTGAAGTGCAGACTTTGAGGTCTATTTCAAGCAGTTTAAGAAAATATTTTATAAACTTTGTAGACATTATAGCCATTTGAATACATAATCATTTTCAGAGGCTCAAAAGTAACAGGAAAATTGTATTGTATATGAGTAACGAAGTCCTTTTTATTCCACGACAAACTAGGCAGACAAAAGATGTTGAGTTGAACTTGTTTTTGTTAGCAGTTCACTGGAAGTCAATATGTTGATGTATCTTAAGGAAGCCTTCATCATTAGTCTGACAAAATACAAAACAAAAGCAACCTACTTGAGAGGAATCAAAATCAACAATCTGGTACATTCTCAAAAATGAATGAATGCACTGACCAGGATAATGGCCTGCTTACTGCAAAGGTGACCCAAGATGTCAAGGCAAAACATTAAATCTCCTTCAACAGCCAAGTTAGTCACCTGATCTCAATACAGCATGCTTTTCACATACTGAAGACAAAACTTAATGCAGAAACACGGAACAACTGGAAGTGGCTGCAGTAAAGCAGAGCATCTCAAAGGAGGAAACACAGCACTTGGTTGTGCACGTGGGCTCTCGGCTTCAGACGGTCACTGACTCCAAAGGATTTTTATCTAAGTATTAAAAACAATCCTTATATTTAACATTATGTTTGTGTGCCCAATTAATTAGAAGCCTCTGAAGACAGTGGACTGAAATTGGGTGCAGTTCCTCGTGAGTTAATGCAATATTTTGTTAAACCCTCTGCATGTCCACCACATCTAGATTGTTAAAATCCTCTGTGGAAAAAAAAATGTCCAAAAACTTATGAACATAAAAATGTAAAAATGTTATGGAATATTATGCGGAAACATAATATTCCTCAAAATTGGAAATATGTCAAAATTACTCCATATTTGCTGCAGACTTTATGTGAGTGTTCTGATCATGTGTGACTTTATAACTGCCAGCAAAGAAGTAAAATGATGGTAATACATCAGACTGAAAGCTTAATTTACTGCTCATTAGTAAACTGCTGTCGATTTGTGAATGAGTGGATAAAGGGATGATTTTATACGCAGTCCAGAGGCTTTATTAAATCAAGTAATCAGATTTTCACTAAATGCTATCATGAGAAAGTACAACATGTTTGGCTGGAGACTGACAGAAGCTCTTGTCCATTGTCAAATGAAGCATTTGAGAGATGAAATAAAGATATCAGTGCTGGAGAGAACATTTACTTTATCCCCCTAAACATTTACTTGCTTAGGTCCTACCCTGATCCTGAAATGACATCCATGTGAGGTCCGGTTGATGTGAAATATGCACAGACCTGCGTCCTCTCAAAAGGAGTCCTGGAAGTACACATGCACACATCTGTTAGTGTTTAAGAGACTATTTTGAGATGCTCCCCAGGCTTAAATGTTTAATCCAGTTACATTTGTACTACTCAGATTGTTAAATCCACCATGTGGAATGTCAGCTGAGTGTACAAGGTCAGCAAAACGTTGAAAGTAATTATTCAGTGAAAGAGTAACACACTTTCCCCCCCTGCTTCTGCCTCAGCCAGAACAAGTTAAAGCTAGTTTCATTTACTGCCCCTACATGTTTTTCAGTAAAGTGATCCTTTGCTACCTTTACAAATGCAGCTTCAAGCCTGCAATGATCAGTGCACCCAGAAAAACAAACACACCAGCAACCAAAAGATGGATTACAAATTTAGACAAAAATGTTCAGACAAAAGAAACATTAAAACAAAAGCAGCCACGAATGGTCCTGAAACATCCGTTAACTAAATATGATATTCAATTTAATACAATATACTGGCAAGTATTTGGCAAGTGTTTTTTTCTACACATTTAGAAAGTGAAGTCACCACCACATTTTAAACAGTTAACTAAAGGTCTGTGTGCTTTCCAGGTAGATAGAACAAATCTTGCCAAAAGCCACCTGAAAGCAGTTGTGTGTTACATGACTGCACTAAACTGATAGATGCCTTTTTGCCTTTGTAAGTCTATGTTGAACCAACCCTTTCCTCCTCCTACAGTAATGAAACGTATGCATAAGTTCAGTAAGGAAGCTCTGTAGTCACACATTCATGGTTTCCAGGTGTTTGCACTTTTATGTCACTTTCATTTTCCCACCCTCAAGCTGATTGTGAAATCACAGGTCTAGTCCAACCATCTTTCTGCCAGCTTTCTTCAGGCCAATCAGCCTTCACACTGCATACTTTAATTCTTACTCAGCATCTGTCATTCTCCCTTGCTGACGCCTTCATGCAACCCAGCTCCTCCCCATTGCTGCCTCGCCATCATCACTCAGGCTCCATTCAAACCTCCATCTTCATCTCCACCACCAACGTCCAGGGGGTACTGCACTAATCCCTATCGCTGCTGAGAGTCTAAGTTATTGCCCACCTTGACCAGACCACAGCATAGAAAATAGCATTCACCACCACAGTGTTATTGGACTTTTCTCAGCATCTACTAAACACTCACTTACTTATATTGAAATTTGGAAGCATTGCCAACATTGAAAAGTTAACACGCTGCAGCGATTGCTCAGCATGTGAAGCATAGCTGAGTCTGACAGGAATTTAGTGAAATGCTGACATGAAATGATTGCTGATTTAAATGAAGTTCACATTGAAACTGTCCTTCACACGTTAACAAACGTACTGCCATCTGCATATAACAGTACAAACAACACAAGCTGTGAAGTGCAAGCAAAAACTAGCTAGAGACAGAGCTGTTGACAAAACAAAAAAGCAAGCTAAATCAGATAACTTCTTCTCTTGTAGTGATACAGTTAAAATACATAAAAGGATATGTGTCTGTTTCATATAACAAATACGCATGTTTCATTAGTATGTTAAAATGTCATGTTTAACTTTCATATTATGTGTTACCACATAAAGCTAATGTTATTGTTTTTATATTTTTAGTAAGTATTGTCATATCATGCTAACATGCCCTAAAATCTGTTGCCTCATCATTAAAATTAAAGACAACACAGTGGTGTGGTGGTTAGCGGTGTTGCCTCACACAGTCCTGAGTTCGACTCCACCCTCTGGCCGCTGCCTTTCTGTGTGAAGTTCATGTTTTCATGAGTTTCTCTCCTCCGACAGTCCAAAGATATGTAGTTAGTGGGGTCAGGTTAATTAATACCTCTGGCCTTCTGAGTGTTGGAATAGGCTCTGACTCCTGCGATTCTGAACTGGATAAAGGGAAGATAATGGATGGATGTACTCTAGATACTTACAGAAGGCTAGGATTAAAGATTAGAATCTGACTCTGACATGCTATTATAAAATAATATCATCCCACTGCAAGCAAAATTCTGTTTCTGGACTGAATGAAAAATGTTGATCATTGCAAAATTATTCCTTGTTCCACCTTTCAATGAAAAAACAACAACAAAAAAGCCCAATGCAAATTTTGCAGATAATCATCAGGAGGTTTTACAGAAGTCAATCATTAACTGCAGGCACTGACAATTGTCTGCCCAAAGAGATGAAAAATATTTGTATCTGGTCTCCAAATCTTACCTTATTCTAGCTGATCATGACAGCATTTTAATGACAAATAGATTTTCCCCAAGCAAAAACAGGCTTGTACAACACCTATATTATAGATGTATCATTAATATTAAAGACAGAGTAGATTAGAGGCATTGGCACTGTCACACATTATTTGTAAAATTAGTTTTGGATGTCTACATGAGGAAAATATGCCCTGTCATTCAGTAACTAGAGGGTAATTACATAATGTTCATGTGAATAACAATAGGAGCGTCTCCAAATGTGGACCTGGAAATATTTTTTTAACATGAGCATGTATTATTAAAAATAGATCAGAAAATGGCCTCTTTAAAGCTTGAGCCATGGAATAATTGCCAGAAAAATTGTTTATTGATCATTCTGATAAATTAACAAATATGGGGAGGGCATGACACTGTTGATGTATGTAGAGGTGTCAAAACCTGCAAAAACTGACGTATCAATATGTCACACATGCATTACAACATTATACATAGTATAAATTAAAAAAAATTCATTTGACAGTGAATTTCAAGTAGTTGTGTAGTGGTTGAGCAACACCCTAAACATCTGGGTAACTGCTTTCAATCGATTTTAGATTTTTTTTCTAATTCATAAACACAGTGCAATCAGTCTGAGACAGTTTGCACCAATAAGTGCAGCTCGTCTGTGACGTCTCTCTTCGCAGTGGGTGACTCGACTGAATGGGTTGCCAACAGGTGGCATTCTGATTATATTTCCATAAAAATGCAAAGCTGTGCCTACTATATGGTTTGGTTGCTACCAGTTGACCAACTTCCCAACCGGTAAGAGAGTAGACATTCTTCCTTAGTGATTGGAGGTTGCCAGGGATTGCTGACTGACTGGCTTATGTGACCAACTGCTTACTTCACTCAATCATGATTTACAGGGTCTTTTTAAAAGACCTTAAAACCGCTATGCTTATAACAGTATATTGTTTTTAATAGTCGTTGTTTTGGGCTCGAGTCTTAGAAAATCATTTAGCCTTTGGCACAGTTAATTACAGTTACCACCCTGCCACAGGGGCCGTGTTGTTATTGCAGCTGCAGCTCCAGACTGGTTCACTCATGTGTAACACTCACGTTTTAAAAATGTACTGTTTGTGTTTCTGTATATTTTGGGTGATTTACTGTAAACTACAGTTTACGTACCGCATGCTATTTTCATAAGATTGCAAAATGTTTTGGGAGTGCATATATCAAATCTCATGTAGTTAATCTGTCAGAGAAATAGTTTGTAAGTCATGTATAAATTAATTTCTGCTGTTATGCTCTTTGATTAAGCACAGAAAGGTGTCTTTTTTTTCCTGAAAGTCTGGTGGGAAAACATTAATACTGAACACAAGCATGCTTTAAAGCAGGCAGCATCTCACTTTGTCTGAGGCATAAGAAATATCCATAAAAGCTCAGAGAGGTAACAATTAGCCAAACACACTGATGAGCTCAGAGCACTTTGAATGTCACTTAATTTCTACACACATTCTCAAGATATTAACCTTTGTTGAAACATTCTGGGTAATCTTTTTCTGGGTAAACTTAAATCCTATTTAACCTTTTACTGCAAGTTGGGAATGTTATTAAAATACATAGCGTGGCTTGGACCCAAATTTGATTTCAGGAAAATCTTCCGAATGAAACGAGTGATTCATTTTGGCTTCATATCACTGTCACCAGGGTGTGGGATTGTAAAAATGAGCTAACTGTTGTTGGCAATATTATGATAGATGTGACTAGAAGAGATGTACTGGTCCTGGATGATGCTCAGGCGACTGAATGGGAAGATTAAAATGACGTTATTTTTTGGTTTTCAGATGGCTTCTTTCTCTTTATTCTTTACTGCCGGAAGAAAACAAAAAATGTTTTTCTATTACAGCTTTTTAATTAACCTCTCTGTCCCGCGTTCGTATCTGCCTCTTACTTGATTTGTGGCAGCATTCTTTGCAGGTACAGGAGGGGAGGTGTTGGCAGATGGTAAAACTGACAACACCTGAGCCCAGTGTATCAGGGATCCATTTAAAACAGTTCCTGAAGCTCAGTTTCTGTCCTAACTGACACCTTTTCTTTCTTTTGTGTTTTTTTGCACCATACTCATACTCACCCCTTTATCCCACCTCACTTCTTACAGCTTGTCTTAAACAAATTGGCTTGTGTACATCTCTGCTTGTTCCCCCAGCTTTGCAGCCAAGTTTGTGACAGCTTCTGCAGTGACAGACCTTTACTTTTACAAACGCAGCATACAGAAAGATATTGCCATTGTGTTTCTTTGTGATGCGGTTGGTTGTTTCAGTTGTGTCTAACCTACTTTAATACTCTTCCAGCCAGAAAATCAAATTAGACTAATATCCTGTGTTCGTGGATGTATGGGAGATTGGATTGGAGATTGTTGTTATTCATTGATGAAATTATTGTTACTGGCAGTGTAGTGTAGTTTGGGTCACTGCAGCATGCAGACTGTGGGAGTGAAAACAAGGGTAGGGATTCTAAATGAATTTAAGGCAGGAAATGATGACTTGGCTTAGGTCTTAACGAGTACATTTTTCACATCATGAGATGTGGAAACAGGATCAAGAGAAGAAAGAATCCAACAAGTAAATAAAATGTGAGCGTGAGTGTGAAGGCACAAAGGAATTGATCCCTGAAACTATTAAAAACACTGCAAGTACTGGCACTTGGAGAAGAAGTTTATGATTAAAAGCTGTCCCTGAAACTGAAGCCTTGTTAAGATTAATTGTACTTCATTACTTTGAAATAAAGAAGGAAGAAAATTGAATAAATTCACATTTTGCTGCTTTTTGCTCCCAGTGTATACAGGGAAATTGGGATTCATCTACATATGCTCAGCTCTGTTTATGCAGCTAGTTCACTCATTGTTTGGCTCATTGAAGTAAATTTTCACATAAAGGGACAACAGTCAGGCACTCTTCCTGGTGCCTTGGGCAAGATTAGGATGTCATGTGCAATGATTTAGGTACTTAAGTAATTTATTATTTATATTAATCACGAAACAAACCAGATGATTTCTGTTTGTCTGGATTCTTATTGCTCAACCAGCTGCAATTACCATCGTAACACAGGCTGTGGGAAAGTTGCTAGATTATAGTGTTGTCAATGTGTCAGGACAAGGAAGTGGAGGACAAGCTTGTTGCAGATGGAAAAATTTTGCTTTATGTATTTGAATGTGAAATTTGAAAGTGTGTGAAAGTGAAAGTGTTCCTATATAACCTGTATTTATTTATGTTTAGTAAATCTAATCTCAAAGTGTCTGATAATGAAAACCTACAGAGTAATAGGATACATGAGATATAATCTTATACCTTCTAGCTGAAAACCATAGTTTAAACCACTGCCTTGTGAGTCTCCAATTGTAAACTTTGCTTAGTGTGTTTGTGCTTTCTCATTTGCATTTTGCTTTATTCCAAAGTACCACCCTGCAAGGTAAAAAAACACTGCTAAAGGGGTACCCAGTTCACTGAAGTATAACAACACGGGTTCAGAATGTGGCGAGCCGGCAGTGAGAAAGTGTTGACTTAGCTTCTGCAGTCAGTCCACGATCATACTACCTCTCCAACCTGCTCCTGGCAGAGTGTAGATATTTTGGCAGATGGTGTTCAGCAGGGACATCTTGTTAAGGTGAGGTAGCCAGATCACGTCCATCTGTTTGCATGCGGTGCAACTGCTCTCAACTATATCTAAATCTGCAGGGTTAATGCAATAGGCCAGGTGTGCAAGGATAAGAATGAGGAAAAAGTGATGGGCAGAAACAACAGCAGCTAAAAGTGTTTTCAATCTCCAATGAAATGAAATGGGGGAAAAAATATTTTGCTCTTTAAAGTTCTTTCAAGGTCAAAGATGTTGCTAAAATGTGGATTTAAATATATGATCTTAATTTATATTATCTGGAAGCCTTTAAAGAATAATTCTTTTACACTTTGATAATATATGCACGCATGCATGGAAGGAAGTTCATGTGAAAACCTTTCATTTTGGGTGAATAATAGCTGACAAATAATCACTGCTGTCAGTCAGGATTTTTTGGAAGTGCACACCGCTGTTGTAAATGTCAATTAAGACTAAAAATCCATGCCTTCGTCTTAATAAAATCCCAATAAAACATGATGTTTGTGTGTGCACACAAGAAGGACATAATGGACGAAAATATGGATAGACACAAGTTACAAATTGGCAGGGTTGCTGAGGCAGAAAGAGGAAATACTTTTCTTTAGAACATTTTTTTTCCTTAAACTGAAGGCTGATGCTCAAAAATACACAGATCAGTAAAATAATCTAGTTGGCGGTTGCTTGACAGAACCATCTGAGATGTATGGTTACAAGCTGATATGACAAAAAAAAAAAAGTATTATTGACCTTTGGCCTAGGGTACTGTAGCCACAAGAACACTCATGAGCTACTTCATGCTTGAACATGATATTTGCTACAGCTTTTTAATGCTTTGCACAGAACAATCAAAAGCTGGTATGTTTTAGGTCAGGGAGGCCATTCTTCCCATCACTGACCTAGGACTTCTACACTCCATTGAGTGAGTGTAGAAGTCCTATTAAATACCTATTAAATACCAAATATTATTGATTTATCATTCCATTTTACATCTGAACAAAATATATTGCATTGGGTAAATATACATTACACTTTTTTAAACAATCTTTATTATTTTTAAAACAAGAAACAAAAGCTGTAAACATTTTCACAGTGCATCTGAAACTTCACTGACAACAATGAGAATAATTTAATACTTCTATCACATTTGTTCAAGCCTATATTGTTGGACAGAATTGTTTTCATATACATACATACAGACACACATATACATATTTACACAACACATTCAACCTTGTTTGTGTCTAAAAAGCATGACGAAAGGGGCATCAAAACTTCTGGTGTGTGTGTTCTCATTAACAAAACTGCATATCTGAAAATAAAAAGCAATATGGAAATATGGATTG
>VURO01001872.1:13454-25304 GCA_015108175.1 Pelvicachromis taeniatus
CAATATGGAAATATGGATTGATTTAAAGACTTGACTGTTTTAGTCAGAAAATTCTAGTTGCATTGCTCACTTACATTAATCTTTATTCACAATGCATTAATATAGCTATATAGACACTGTGCAAATAAAATGTAACATATTGTTGTGACTAAGCATAGACTTAAAAGTCTTTACCATTTTGCCAGGCTGTATCTTGACCAAATATATAGATGCAGATATAGAAACCTTCAGATAGACGTTTAAGATTAATATGATAAGCAAAAGTTTTAACACACTCTAATGGTGGGAATAGGATTTATTAATGCATGGACTAACTATAATTGCACCAAGCTTGAGCTGTTTCAGACAGCTCAGACATATCGGCACTAAATTTAACCCCCCTCATTGTAAAATGCTCATGTAAGCTTGTTTAACGACATTAAAGCTTTCTAAGTACTTGAATGTTTCAATTCAAGTTCACCAGATGCATGCACAATAACATTATTATAGATGTAATAATGGGCTTTATATTACGGCCAATTGAAATTGCTGAGCTTACTTTTGCAAAATATAAATCTAAATTTTTTTCTCTATTCTGTAGACAAAAAAAGGGAAAAAAGGAAATAAGCAGCTTGTTTGGACTGAAACCTTGTAATATAAAGTATGAAATGGTTAAAAAAAAAAGAAGAAGCATTTAAAGTCATCAGTCTGCATCTGAAACATCATGAATATAAAAGTCATCATCCTCATTTCAAGACACTGCAACGTGTTGCTCTCTAGTTTCACGTTTTGACAGATATTTATAATAACATAATCATAATTTGGCATTTGTACAAACACGTATTCATCCATGCAAACAATCTCTACATGAAATCCCTGACGTCAGATATATACAATGCAATATTATTTGAAGGAGTAAAGTCAGTGTAGATTACCCAGGTAGAATGGCTAGTGGTACAGATTGCACACCTAGGTACTTGCAATATTTGCTCTTAGAGTAGAACAGAATAGAAAAAAATAGACATCAGAATCAGATTTTCACAGTTATGTTTCCTGTTTTGAATGTCCTTTAGTTGCCCAAAGACTGTGGGCCAAACAGAGCCTATCAAGCACTGGACTTGAAGCCAAGTCTTTGATATGCTCTGTTATTTTCTTATGTTAACTTGCATATTGGTAGAAAAAATATGACAGTCCAAGACAGTATTTTGGCTTTGACAGTGAGTGTAAAGGTGACTGTAACCTTTGGTTGCAGCATGACAAGCAGAAACGTCACACACTTTAGTTTTATACTATTTTTCTCTTTTCAAACTGTTGTAGTTAATATGAAACCACCATCATTTGTCACATATCAGAAAAATAAGTACAATCATTTTTTTTTTCTCTAGAAAGTGCTTACCATATCATCCTTTACACAGCTGAAAGGCTTTGTGTCACTTTTTATTCCAACCTGGAGGTTGTGGAGCACGAAACAGCAATGAGCTGCTACCCTGAACACCCAGGAACTGTTTGATATATAAATGAAAAGCTGAAGATAATCCTCATAAAAAATAACAGCTGACTCTATGAGTCTGTGGAGAGCCTGTTGTTGTCTTTGCAAAGGGAGCAAGTTTTTGCAACACGCTTTCACACGTGCATGAGTCAGCTGAAATAAACTCAAGCTCCACACAGCCCGAGGCTTTCCTCACCTCATTTCACAGTTAGCTCCAGGTTCAAAAGATTCTCAAACTTGAACTTCACAAGTCTGGATTAAATTTATCGCAACACTTGAAGTCTATAACACTTTTGATATGGTCAGACTTGAGATTTTCCATTGCTTTTATTCCTGTGTAACCTCATAAAATAGTTTTAAGAACAATCAAAATTATATTACAGCATATACTACAGATTTGAGCTTTGTGAACTCTGAGCTGAAGGTTGCCTGGGGTAATCCCACATTAGCGACTGAAGCAGCTGTCACTTGGTGTTCAGCCAGAAAACAGCACTGCAGTAGAAAATGCGAAAGGCTGCACTGTTGGTGGTGTGTTGCATGAGAATGAAGAGGCACCAACCCAGTATCATATCGTATTAAAGCACCTCCCGACTGATCTTTAGTGTCGGTGCAGGAGAGAGTTTTTATGTGATGCTGAAAATGTTGACCGTATTGGCTTTGATTAGTCGCATAACCAAAATGCATACCATCAAGGTTTTGCAGTCAGTAGTAGATCTGATTGAGTAATGCATTCATGCAAAGCTGGTTTAAGTAACAGATGAGTCTCAGAGACACTCTGAAGTGATTCCTTACACTGAGACAAAAGTGAGAACTACAACACTGTGAGACACACTTCTATCACCCACCTCTCTCATATTCTGTATTGCTGTCACATATTAATTGTCTTTTAAAACTTCCCATCTAATGAGTTCTCACATAGAGGGATTTAATCACTATTCTGTCCTAACTTGTGTCTTTTCTTTGCAGAAGTAATTTCTTTAAATGTGGTGCATGTGGCACTCATTCATATCTGTGATATATAAGTATCACAGATTTCCCCCTCCTTCCCCCTCCTTTTCATTTCTACGGAAGCCGAGAGAGGACATGCATAGAAAGTCTTTTTCTACATGCATAGAAAGTGGCGTTTTCTCGAGATAACGACTTATTTATCCCATTATGTTGAGAAAACCACATATCTCGAAATAGTGGTATAAATAAGTCGTTATCGCCGAAAAACAAATCCTGTTATCACGAGATGATTAAAACATTGTTCTCAGGACAAACATTTGTCAATTAATTGCTGAAAATGGCACATCAAGCAGCGTTGATCACTGATCAACTCATCAACTCATCAAACGGTATTTCAACCGAGGTCTAACGCAAGCTGAAATTGCGATGTGTCTGTCTGTTAAAGACAATATTGTTATCTTGAGAAAACGATTTTGTTTTCTCGAGATAACGAGATAAAAATATTATTAACGGATACGGTCGTTCTCGGCTTCCGTACATTTCCTGGCTCTTCCATAGTTATACACTTTACTGCATGTGCACAGTGCCAGAGCAAGTGACGAGATACTGTGCTGCTGCTAATAACCAATATCAACAATATGTGTATGTATGGTGGGAATAACTGTATCAAACAACTGTGCCACAAAATATGTACTGGCTTTTTAGAAGCATATTTTAGAAGCATAAGATAAATCCAGCACAGAATAGTTCATGACTTTCAAAGGTTTTCGCCATCGTCCACATTTGAGTAAAACTGTGTTTGTATTCATTTTCATATTCAATAGACCTCAACACAAAGTGTTAGATGCCCAACACCAAAAAGAGAAGTACACATTTCTGCCGAATCTCTCACATATCAGTGTAGTAGCCTCAGCAAACTGAATAGTGCTAATGTCAGCCTGAACACAACTTAAGCTCACAACTGAGAAATAAGCCTTGAGCTAACAAGCGTCTAACCCCAGGGCTAAGTGCCTTGTGAAAAGCCCGTGTGGAGTATTATAGTTCAGGTGGTATTAGTAATTTAGAATCCGTTTCTCCATAAGCGGTCCCTACTGAGGCTAGAGCAGTTATTGTAGCAAGCAGCAGAATACACCCCATGTGCTGACCTGGTTGTTTTGCATGACTTTAAGCTAATTATTTCATGCCAAAAGTGAAAGCAGAAAATCAGAAATGCTTTTGTAGTTTTGTGTGTGTGTGTGTGTGTGTGTGTGTGTGTGTGTGTGTGTGTGTGTGTGTGTGTGTGTGTGTGTGTGTGTGTAAACTGCACAGAACTGCAGTCTTCCCTCTCAGCCTCTCTGTAAGAAAGGAATCGTGGTATCAAAGTCATGCCAGTTAATCACAAGTTGCACTCCAGCAGATCTAATTAATTTTGCCGTGGGCAGGTCGTTCTGTACTTTTGATTTGATGGCCTATGCCGTCGGGGGGGGGGGGATTTGCTTGTTAGACAAACATTCCAGTTAAGCTCATCTATGCTCACTATGCTGTTTTTTTTTTTAAATAATGGGTGCTGATGGGTGCTGAGGCAATGCCTTGTGTTTCTCACATTAAAAACAAGCAAAAGAAGCACTAGAGGCGAGCGTTTTATGCATAGGAAGGCTATTTTATCCCATCCATCCATCTTCTTCCGCTTATCCGGGGCCGGGTCGCGGGGGCAGCAGCGCAAGCAGAGAAGCCCAGACCTCCCTCTCCCCAGCCACCTCCTCCAGCTCATCCGGGGAAACACCAAGGCGTTCCCAGGCCAGCCGAGAGATATAATCTCCCCAGCATGTCGTGGGTCTGCCTCTGGGCCTCCTCCTCCTGGTGGGACATGGCAGGAACACCTCAGGGCGTCCAGGAAGCAACCTGAAGCGGACGTACGTGGTGACATACAGAAACTGTTCATATGACTGTTCGTCACACTATTGTGATTGGTGCTTCCTCCACTACCAAACAAGCATGCGCAGCTTCACTGGTATGATCAACCTTGGCTTGGCAGCCCTATGAAAATGGAGCTCCTGTTGAACGCTACCACCAAGTGCGAAGTGCGCAACTGACAGAAGTATATGGACAGTCATGCATGGATGTCAAAGTGGTGTAGAGAGTTTACAGCCAGTTGTACTGATATTTGTGACGAACAAAGGAGCTGGAGACCAACAATTTCCAACGAGACATTCACAAAGGTTGAGGAAAGATCGGCGAATCACTCTGGATGTTATCTGCATGTTGGTTCCTGAGGTTTCCCGAAGCACCATCCACGGGAGTTTAACGGAAAAGTTGCAGTATCGGAAGATGTGCACAAGATGGGGTGTGCGCAAGATGGGTACCATGTATACTGACAGAAGACCACAAACGGCAACGAGTTGATTCTTCCTGCAAATTTCTTCTCCGCTATGCAAACGAAAGGGACAACTTCTTGAACTCGATTGTCACAAACAACGATCACACAAGTAGCACCATCCCTCTTTGCCAATTCAAACAAACACAGTCTGCCGGTAAAGTCATGGCAACTGTGTTTTGGGACCGAAAGGGGGTATTGTTGGTTAACTTTCTGCCTGCTGGGACCACAATAAATCTGCCCATTTTAGTCTTTTATACAAATTTGCTGACACCCTCCTTGCTTGTCTCTGGAGCTGCACACGTAGTATTCTCATGAAAGCACATTCGCACACACGCATACATTAGAAAAATACACTCACCTACAGAATAAAATAACCACACATTTTTTCTACACTTCCTTTTCATACACACACAAACAAACTCCATTAAAGGTTATCTGATCAAAAAAGCGCTCAGCTTTATTAGAATTTTGGGTCTTAGTTTCATAGGTTTGGTGCTCAGTGATCCAGTAATAATAACACACTAACCTGTTTATTTGCAGAAATTTGGAGCAGGACAAGATTTTTTTAGTACTCTAATAAAGCCTCTTTCCAAGCCTTAGGGCAACCAAAGTTAATGAAAAAGCTTGTTTTCCTAAAGTGCTTGCTTTAACCCAAATAACCATCTCACTTTTTCCTTGGCTAGTTGGACTTGATTGTAGAGATGCTTCTGTGTCAGAAGCTTAACTAGATGCTTCTAGTTAATGTAATAAAATATACTAATTAATTTGCAGCAGAAATTCTGCACAAAGAAATTTCTTCTTGGTCTTCAGAAACTGCTAGGATCACTGATGGATTTATATGTAGTTCTGATCCCAAACAGGCAGTGTCCATTACTATTTGGACATTTTTCTTTCTTTTTTTTTTTGACAATTTTGCCACTGCACACCATCACGGTGAGTTTTAAATCAGACAAAAAAGTACTGCAATAACTTAAAGTTTAAGTTCAGAAATTACAGCCATTTAAACAATGTTTTTTTCTGACTTTTATATGTCCCTCAATTATAAAGGCTCAAATGTTACTGGACAATTTAGTGGCAAAAGGTTTCATGCCCAGATGAGACCTGTTCCATCGTTACTCCATGACAAATTAAGGCTGATTAAAGAACTGGAGTTAATTGCTAAACATGCGTTTTGGTAGCTGTTCACTGTAAATGTCAATATTTTCATTGTATATTAGCCTAAAAAGTAAAATTCAATCTATCAGAGAGATAGTCTAAGGAGTTTGGAAAGAAACTGGCTGAACTTTTTGTGAAGTTGTTTTCAATTCTGAAGTTTAGAACTGACGAAGCCTCTTGGATGACAGGTGAAATGTCTTCACGAAACTTAAAGAAGTCCAGTTCTTTCCAAGCTCCTTAGACAACCATGACCTACACGGACATGTCAGACAGATCGGAAAAACATTAGGACCGGTGAAATCAACAACCTGGTGACGTCCATGATTGGCTGCAAAGTAATTTCATTGAAGTATTGGAAACAATAAAATTATGTTAGTTAGTCCAATTACTTTTGAGTCACTGAAAAAAGGGAGGACTGTTTATAAAAATGGCTGCAATGCCTAAACAGCTGAAACTCTT
Source organism: Pelvicachromis taeniatus (assembly GCA_015108175.1). Taxonomy (NCBI): domain Eukaryota; kingdom Metazoa; phylum Chordata; class Actinopteri; order Cichliformes; family Cichlidae; genus Pelvicachromis; species Pelvicachromis taeniatus. Next base: position 19,841 of record VURO01001872.1, read on the forward strand.
CACTCCATCACACAATCTTCTTGCCTAGACAGAGGTGACTAGGAAAAATGGAAATAGAAGATAACATATCCTCCCTGCAGATGTACCTTCTGGCCACAAAGGTGGCTCACCAAGCCAAATCTTTCCCTAAGTGCTTTGTATCTCAATAGATGTTTTGATTTGTCCTCAACAATGAGGTGAAAGCGCTCTTTTTCATTTTAGATACAACAACAAACACAACAACAACAATAACCCTGTGGTCCTTCAATTTGAGGCATACATAAATACATAATATTTAAATACAGTACTCGTAATGAACACAAAAAATGTGGTTCAGGGAGTATGAAGTTTCATTGTCAGTTTCTCCCTCCAAGTCCAGCGTAAAATGACTTGCATTGTGACTCTTCAGTCTTGTTTACTTGAGTCTGAGTTTACACTTTAAGAGATCAGATAGTTGTTGACACTTGTTGATTTGACCTGATAAAATGCTGAGACACACACCTGTGAAATGTTTGGCTTGCTTATCCTCCTGTATTGGCTTTTAACCACATCTTTTTGGCAGTATCACATATTTGAGGCATGAGAACAGTTTTTTTTTTTTTTTAAATCAGTCTTACTATTTGTGTTTTGATTACATTTTCACTTTCTCCCCAGCTTGCATTTACTGGTATTCAGGGTTCATTCTTGCCACTTTTTTGCTTCATACTTCACGTTTACAGTGTCTTGTTGTCTAGGTCCGCTTGTTCCTCTAGAGAAAGTCACTCTGCATCTCATTGGAGAGCTGGCTGACAGCCACTTCACTGTGTACAGATCCTTGAAGTATCCTGGCGGTTTGCTGAGGACTGTAGTCTATAAAGTTTTCTTTATTATTGTCTGTTTCTGGGCAAGGACAGTGTCTGCAAGTACTGTGGTTCTCTGGTAACCCATTGGATAACCTTGTAGAGTTGCACTCTTCTTTGTGATGGGACTGCCTGCAAATTCCCTTCTCTGCAGAGCCATCCGGCCACAAACATCCACAGAGTCTCCTTCTGCAATTTGCCACATCTCGACACAAGGACTTGCGAAAATTGGGCTTGAAAGCCAGGTAGACAATAGGGTTGTAAATGGTGGAGGACTTGGCAAAGATAGCTGCCACAGCAAAAGCTATAGGTGGTACAGTTGTTGAGTTACCAAACGCTGCCCACATGGACACAATAGCATATGGACTCCATGCTGTCAGGAAACCGATGCAAACTGCCACTGAAAGCTAAAAATAGATATGATAACACAACAGATAATGTGCGATGTAAACATGAATTCATGAAGGAAATAATATTTAGTATAAGTCATTTGAAAAGGAAATAATGCATCGTACCTTAACGATAAGGTTTTGTGCATTGGTGATCTTGTTCTGTGGGGACATATGCTGCTGCACAGCCTGGTGTGAACCACGGACAGTCAGCAGGATGAATGTGTAGGACAGAAAAATTATAGTGCAGGGCAAAATATAGCAGAAGAAGAAGAGACAAATGATGTAGCTCATAGCTGCAGAATTGTGGTTCGGTGCATGCCAGTTGATGCAGCATGCTGTACCATAAGGCTCAGGCCCGTACTCTCCCCAGCCTGACAGGGGACCGACAGCAAAGACTCCAGCGTAGCACCAGATGCCTGCAACCAGCAGGGATGCATGGACATATGAAAACTTGTTACCTAAAGAAGAGTGTAAGAAGGCAGAGGGAGAAAAAGAGAAAAGAGAGTTTTAGAATTGATTATTGACAGATAAGGACATAAAGGAGATATAGTAGGCTCCATTTATGAAACACTGTGATATATTAACATACTACAACATACTGTTCTCATATTTGGCTTGTTTCTTATGTTTCTTGTATTTTGCACTGTTGCTTGTGAAGCTTGTGCACACGAATTTCACTTACATTTGCTGTACCAGTGTACCAGTAATGTGACGTGACAATAAAAGTGATTTGATTTACAAGTAATACTGCACTCATCCAGTGAATAAGGGGCTCAGAAAGATAAATGCCAAAACACCCCTGGCAACAGTCTTCTAAAGTTGAATTAAGGGGTAAGAAGTGAAGATGCGAACACAGGAAACTTTACTCATGACACCACACAGCCCCTTCAGCAGGATGTCAACCCATTTTATGGTTCAAGCTGAGGGTGGGGAGAGGTCATTTTGCCCCGTGGCACTCACTGAACTGTGTCAGCAATTACAGATGACTTTTATTTGATTTTGACGATCCCTTTCCCAATCCAGCTATCCACGTGGCACATGAAGGAATTAATGTTTCTAAGAAAAGTCTTCAACTCTCCCTTTTATAACCTAGCCCACTGGAACCTATTAGAATCGTTCTTACATAAAGTAGCATGAGGCTAAGGATTTCTCAGGAGCAAGTATGTTGGAGGCTTGCCGTGAGTCTGTAAATTACACTTATTCTTGGTCTAACCTTCAGCTAGATGGGACAAGCTGGTCTGAAACTCCTATCACACATGATGTTTTGCTTGTGTGCTTGTTGCTAGGCGGGCTGTGTAACAGTGTATAAAAGCAAGAAAACAACACATTTGAACAAAGTTTCTTGCAGGAAAAAATATATAACAGTGTAATTTTTTGTGCTCATTTGCATTTCAAACACGTTGTCTTGTGAAGCTTGTAGTCTCTTGTCTTTTATTCTCTGCATTATAGACTGTGCGCCACTGAAAAACAGACAAGAGGAGCAATTTTATAACACAGTCTTCAATTATAATGTGCCTATTAGCCGCTATCCTTACACCAACTAGAATATTAAAAACATGTCTAATTCTTTTCAAGCTATGTGAAGTTAGGACAAATCCTGAAATATCTGCAACTTGTACTGTTTTTTATCAAATGCATGCAATCTCCACCGGTATCTCAGAACTCTGTCGGCAGCACTACATTAGTTTTGTGCTCTTTGTGCTATTTTCTTTCCATTCATTTTGATTTTGTTTCTTGAACAGCATGACCTGCTTTCCTATTATATAATAGTACTAGAACATGCCTGTTAGGCAGGGTTTTACCTAGTGGACTATAAAGATGATCGATGCAGCATGTGTCAGCCCGCAGTTCTGTGAACCCTGCAGTGTGTATGGAAAGTGTGCAAAGGATATAAATGAGAATATCGTTTAAATCTGGCACTTAATCAGCGCACCCATTCATCGAGTGAGGATAGTAATAACGGTTTCTAATTAAAACTAAATGACAAGTTCTTTCAACTGGCATCAATTAATTTATATTGCATATTCAGTGTGTTTTTTATTATGATTAATGAATTATACATTATGAATTATAGTGAAGTGCTGCTTTGGATTATCAACGTTTCAAATATTAAAGAAAAGGATGGTTTAATGAAGCATATACAGGTGAATGAAGAGTCTTGAAAATGAACCTTTATCAACCATGAATTCAGTGCTTCTTGGACGTGCTAACAGTGTATTCAAAAGTTACGCTGACCCCAAATCAGCCTTCTGTGCTGGTTTGGCTTAGTCACAGACAACTGTGTGAAGCAACAAATCTAAAACAAAACATAATTGTAGTTTCTGACCTGGAGGAGTGCAGCAGCAGAATTTCACCCATTTTATAGTGTTTTATAAAACCCTTGGTTTCTATGGTTTCAAGAGGAAGTGGCAGTAAAAACACCAGCATGATCCATGGTCCAGCTAAACAAACATAAATGTTGCAATAATTGTTTCTCTTCCTTAATTCTGTTCCTGTTTTTAGAATTTAATTTCAAAACTAGCATTTCTAAATCCGTTTTTTTTTTCTCAATAATTTGTCTATTTTTACTTTTACTGCTGCTAATTAGCAAATAACTGAACCTTTTTAGTTCATTATTTAAAAAAAAAAAATCATTATTTTATCTGAACTCTCTATGGGAATTTTATCTAAAACTCCTGACTTGGAGATTTTTAGACTATGGATGCAAATCCACAAATAAAAGAAGGATGAGTAGAAGTATGATTAGTGAGGCTTCACATAGCAACAACACTGAGAGCAGATGAGATAAGAGTCTACTGGTATATATTGAAAAAAAATACTCACTGTAACTTGTGTGAAGAGCTGATGCTTTGAAGAAGAATTTAAGATTATTATTTTTTGTGTGTGTGCAGTGAACTGTATGATTACCTTAAGCATTTGTATGAATATGAAGCAGATCTTGAGTTAAGCTAATACAGATAATGAATAAATTGTGAAGAGGTTTTAAAGTGAACACATAAGGACCATCGTAGAAGGTTGCAACACCTTGATTTTTAATCCAGAATGGAGATGCCTTTGTGTGTGCTTTCATGATATTCATCACAGTTTTTAAGAACAATCACCAGTTTTTTCTATAACAAACCAATACTGATCAGAGGTGGTAGAAATGCAGATGTGAACGACAGGAAACACAAAGTTTTATGTATTAAAATTATTTGGATTCATCCAAGTCATCTATAGAAGCCTTTCATGCAGCTAAAGCTGCAGTCATTGGCTGTTTTCGGGCAATGACACATTTCTTGTTGTAATTTTTGTCTGGGACACACCAGAGTGCAACCATTCAGCTTTAGTTTAAGGGGCTTAACAAAATCATTAAAATAATACAGCTATTTTTGGCCTTTATATTCTTTAGTGTAACCACTAATTTAAACCTTGAGGAAAACCATCTTGTTACGAAGACGTATCTTGACTATAGACGTATCTTGATTATAAACCTTGACAATGATACGCAAACTACCGTGGAGACTGAAGCGTTTTTCTTAACCATGGTAGTACTTCTGTCATCATGCACTTTAGATCTGTTCTGTGGTCTTTCAGGCCTTTTGGTTGTTGAGTAACGAGTTGGAAATATATCACTAGAATTTCCAATATCTGAAGTTGATTGATCTGAAGTAGAACATTTGGAATAATAAGTTAATGAAATACGTTGGTTAAACTCTCTAAATTAAAACTGAAAGTTACAATCACACCTTAAGTGTTAAAATTATGCACTATGGTGGTGAGCAGAGGCAAATTACGAAAAATTCAACTGTCTGAGAAATCATTACCTGACTGGGTTTCAGCACTGTGCTATTCTGTAAAAGAACCAACACAACTCTGACTTTAGCTAAGCATGCTGCCAATAAATTGTGAATAGTTGTGAATTTTTCAAGTATAAGACCCTGTTAGAAAATACATGTTTAAAGATGGGGAATACTTGAAGGCCCAACAAACATCTTCTTCAATAAATATGATGCAACTGCAAGAGGTTAAAGCCTTGAAAATTAACATTACTGCAGCATGCCCCCTTAAACTTTCTAATGAGCTCTTGAGCTGCTGGTGTACTTTGGTTAGTCTCTTTTTCCAGAATCAAGGATTTTGCCTTCAAGGGAGGACAACAAACATCATTATTAACAAAAATCAATATGGTTAAAGCCATACTTCAAAATAATTAATGTCAGAATACCCATAATATTTGTCAAGTGCCTACTTTTTTTTTTTTAAATGTGTGTTGTT
>VURO01001872.1:25324-42180 GCA_015108175.1 Pelvicachromis taeniatus
TTTAAATGTGTGTTGTTGTTGTTTTTTTTTTTTTTTTTTTATGTGGGCTGGAGCTACCATAAACTGAGAAAAGGAGTACACCCTGGATAGGTGACCTATTAATTTGTCACTTTGCATAGTGGCTCTAACATCATGTCAGGGCATGTTGTTAGGACCACATTATTCATAATTTAAACAAATAACAGATATCACACAGACACCTCGGGGATATATGATACAGATATATGTTAAAATGAACTTTCTGCAAAAGTAATATTTTTTGGTCTCATTAGAACTAAGCTGGAATTAAGCAGGATCACAGATAAACTTTTCCCAACTTCCAGGCAAACAACTGGTAAATAGATTGGTTCTTTGCACTTTTTCTAGCCTTGAGTGCTTTCTATCTAACATTCATATTCTGATGAATCCATGGATCAGCAAAAATGCAGACCAAGATGCAGGATGTAGCACCCGGGGATCAAACCACCAGCCATATGATTAGTAGATAACCTGCTCTAACTCCTAAGCTACAGCCAGCCTTTTGATTCCTTGACCAAGTCAAATAAAGAAGGAAAGTTATTTAGTGGCTAAGAGGCCAAATGTGGATATCAGATATGACTCGTTCATCCTAAACTGTAACAAGAACTGAGAATTTCATCATGTCAGTCAATGAAGAAAGAAGAAATATCTGTTAAATGTGCAGGAAAGAAACAGGAAAAAAGAAGATGCATCAGCTTGGTCTCATTCCAAAGGCATGAAACATTGATGTTGTGTCAATTTGGTAGCATCTCACAGATATGCTCCGCATGTCAGTTTGTGTCAGCGCCTTATGTGCACAGTCTAGGCAGCAGTGAGACAAACCTCTCACTCATATGCTTGTAAAAGACCCCTGCATATCATTTTAATGGAAGGGGTAAACATGCAGAGAGGTCATTTCCAGTGCCAAAGCCTATTTTCTTTGCCTAAGAAAGTACTCTGTACAACACAACCTAACCATCCATTCATTCTTCCACTTGATCCAATTCAGGGTTGGAGCCTATCCCAGCTGTCTTAGGAGAAGAGTCGCCTGGGCAGGTTTCCAGTCTGCTCTGTTATTCACACCTATGAGCAATTTAGATTTACCAATTAACCCCAATAATTGGATGTCTTTGGACTGTAGGAGGAAGCCAGAGAGAACCCACACAAACACAGGGAGGGAGAACATGCAAACTCCACACAGAAATGGAGTTTCTGTTGAATTCTGTTCAGTGTTCAATTGATGGTGGTATTGAACTCTGGACCTTCTTCCTGTGAGGCAACAGTGCTTACCACCGTGCTACCCCATTGAGCCATGTAAAAATAAAAAGTAGCCACAAATGAGACAAATAAAAGGGTGAAAAGAAACCCAAAGCTTTAAAGTCAAATATCCAAAAGGAGTATAAAGAAATATAAAGGAGTATAAACAAGAAACTTACATACTCCATCACCACCACTCCAATCTCTAAATGTAGACTTTTTCTAGTAAAATCCAATAACACTGCTGCTTTGTGTAAGGCAGCGACTTGAAAAAAACAACAACAAAAAAACAAAACACCTTCTGGGTTTGTTTGTGAGGTTATCTCAGACTAACAAAAGTGTATTCATGCACTGCAATATGAACATGTTTTGAGTATTTGTTGTCTCTCTATGCTTTTGTTTCTCTCTTCTTCTCATACTCCCCAATGGCTACAGCAGATTTCGCTCCCTCTCTGAGTCTGGGTCTGCCAGAGTTCTCTTCCTGCTAAAATGAGTTCTTCATTCCCACTGCTGCCAAGTGGCTACTGGGATAATTGGGGGTCCTTGCAATAATATTGTAGGGTATTTAGTTACAATACAAAGCATCATGAAATAATTATTGTGAAGTGGTACTGGAAAGAGGCAGGGACCATTGCATCTTATACCAACTGCAGCTTGCGAACTCCAATACAGAAACAGTTTGACACAGTACTGCAGCAAAGTAATTCATGTGAGTGAGTGAGCTGCGGAACGTAAAAGTGTTAAATGGAAAACACCTGAAAACTTGCTAAAAGGTTTCTGCAGATCATCCATGGAAAACAAATGATAATGGAATTATGGAAGCAGACTCAGTGGGATCATACATGCCATTAAAGCAACGCACACAGAATCGTATTTCACTGGTTTCACAATAACTGTAAACAAGCATGCCTTTGATTTTCTTTATATCCTCAGTTCAAACTTTTACTCACGGGTCACTAAATTTCATAGTGTTGAAATAGTGCATTGTTTCACTATTATGATAATAAGTTTATGCTGAATGTAAAGGATTAAAAACTGGTGTTGTTACCGTAGTTAGGGCAGCAGACCTTGAGCCAGCAGACACAGGAGAGCACTGTTAGGTTGGTCAGACTGCACAGGCCAAACAAAACACCACAAAAGGCATAGACAGTACAGGCTGTCTTATTAAACAACCACCTGAATGGAGAAAGAAAGAAAACAGAACATGTGTTACTGCTTATAATATGTGAGGGTTTGCCTGCAAATTTTCTTTTGGTGAATTTCAGTCGATGAGACTGATAATACATTTTCTGGTCTCCTGGGTCATATTCAACTGTAGCATGCGGTGAAGCACTCTGACCCAATAATGGTGCATATGACAGCTATCAGCAGCAAATGCTCAGGGAATAAAACAGCAGGCAGACGATCACAGGAAGAGACAGAAGACAGACAAAAGTAGTATGTAGAAAGTATGAACAAAGGAGACATAAATGCTTTCCACAAAATCTAAAACATTTTTATCAGTACATCACAAAGAAAATATTACAAAAATAGGAAACATGTTATTGTCCAAAGCAAACATTTGTATTGTTGTTGCTATTTTTTTTTTTTGCACACATATTACCTAAAACATACACCTGGAACCTTCACACAGAATTAAACTGAGAATGCTGGCTTTGCATCTGGACTACACGGGACCTTGTTATGCTACCTGTGTCTTTTTCAGCATTTTTTCCAACCTTGAGTAGCATCTGTAGTCATCATTTCAGGCTGCAGTTGGGCTCAACAACCTTGTAAAGCCTCAGAGGAAAAACTCTGGCCAGAAAGTCAGAAATCACTTACTGCTTCTTACCAAGGTCTATGGTTTGAGCACACAGCAACAATTACAAGCAAAAATGATCTCAAAATTAGAATATCAACATTTTTATAAATCTGGAGGGTTTTTCTTTTCAAATGTGGATTGTCGAAGAAACTGAAGACATTGCTCTGAAAGATTAAAGTCACAATATCAAACATACCATTAATGTGTTGCAAATTTAGCGTGATAGTATATTTCCACCTTCATTTTATACAAATGGAAAAATCATAAAAACCTTTAAAAATGCATTTATTTTTTTATCTGTTGTATCCACAAACAATCAAATATGATAAATTTAAATCTGGAAATATTTGCTTTACAAAACCTCAATTTGTCTTTTAATGCATGTCGTAAACTACTGCTCAGACTTTAAAGCCCCTGCTTTCGTCAGTACACATGAAACAGCCTTGCATTTCAAACCACTCCTCTAACCTCACTCTTTGTCTGTCTTTTTCCTTCTGTCCTTGTCTCTCATGAAGGTAAAGAATGTGAAGATGACATGAAAGAGGACAAGATGAAACTAGAAAACTGATGAAAACCTGAATTGTCACTCACATGTGTGTGTAGGTTGAAGGTATTGCAAGTGGAAACAAGGTTACGGTCATGCTCAGGTCACTGATGGACAAGTTTACCACAAAGAACTCCGCTGGCTTCAAGGAGGACTTCTTTCTATAGGCCACGAACAGCAGGATGCCATTCCCGAGCACTGACAGCACACCTAGGACACAGAGCAATATAACATAAAGAGCTGAAGAATTTGAGTCCACATTAAAAGGATTAACCTAAATCACTCACCAAAAATGGTGTAGAGAGTTCCCATGATGAAGTCATTGTCTTTTGATATTTTAGAGAATAACAGAAATGTTTCGGAGGCATTTCCCATCTAGAACAAAAATGGAAAAACAGACAGGTGTAAAAAAAAGGAAGAAAAAACAGAGAATATGTGTTTTTACCTTCAGGCATAAAACACACACACAAAAAAACACTACAGCAAAAATATCTTCATTAAAAAGTTACATAGTGATGTCTTTGGAGGATTGAACACAACAACAAAATAGTTCACCCTACTCAACACTGTTTAAATAGGAGACCAAACCAGTATCAGGTTTTTGAAAATGTCTTTCAAAATCAAGCATATTTCATCATTTATATCAGACAGTTATTAAAATTCAGTGACAAAATGAGACGGGTTTCCAATTGTATTTAGTGTAACTCTCTTTCACCAACTTTCTGAAAGTGGGAACATATCAGCCATGTAAGTAAGTGTTCCTTGAAGGTGATGTGTTGCAAGCAGGAAAAATGGATAAGGATTGTAACTCAAGGATCTGAGGGACTTTGGATCAGTCAAGTCAGATGCTCTGACCCAGTCGTCTTGCAGACGCTACTAATTTTAATGGTAAGTACCTTCCAAAAGTGGTCCAAGGAAGGTCAACTGATTAAGCAACAGTGGGGACATTGGTGCCCAAGGAAAAGAGTGTCAAAACTGCATACTGCAGACCACTTCTCATGCTCAAATGTGCCTGTGATAGACATCCAGACTAGACAATAGATCAATGAAAGACAGTGAGCATGGTCTGATGAGTCATGTAATTCTTTTTCAGTATGTTTACAAGCATGCTGCTGAAGCTCTGGCTTGTCCTTTCAGTTCTCCAGATGTTACCCTGGACATGCATCCATTGGATGTCCAAAACAGTTACCCTTGCAACTTGTTTTTCTTGCTATGCTTCAACAGACCAAAAGTCTTTTGGTTGCATATTGTGATTCTACAGAAGAATAGGCAAGTGGCTTTAATGCTTCCCCCTGCTTCTTTTTGAAACCTTCAGAAAATTCTCACAGTCTCATCAAAGACTAAAGCAGAGAATAGAACAGAAGATGGTGCAGAAATCCGATGCCACCCTTCACTTCATAATCACTCTTATCTTGAAAAGCAGGCAGAGATATGCATACACAGCATGACCTACTGCCAATCCAGTTTTCATTGTGACCAACACAAGTTGCTGAGGTAAGCCTTTTAAAGGAATTTATGGGCGGAGATAAGATGGAAATATATTCATAGCCTTTCTATTTACTCAATTACTTCACCTGTACTGAAGGGCATAGGCAAGTTAAATCACCTGGGGTTAAGAGTTGAGCTGCTTGTGTATAAATCCCTATAACCATTCACACTAGAATTTATCTTCAAAGAGCCAGGGATTTCTTTGTGCGGGTTTTCTAATTCAGTTTTATGTGGCCCTTATGTGGCCAAGCATAGCTTGTAAGTAGATACACACAGACTTGAGATGGACTGTAAGTGTAAACTCTTGCTCTTGTATTTGCATAAGGATTGAGATATGTGTGTGTACGTGTCTCCTGTGTCACATCCATCCATCCATCCATCCATCCATCCATCCATCCATCCATCCATCCATCCATCCATCCATCCATCCACTTATTCAATTTCTTTTTTACCCAATTTCAGTATTTAATTAGATTTTTTTAAAATCAAAAACTGCTGCATGTAATGAGTGACAAGCTGTAGTTACTACATCATTTGATATGTGTATTTTCTTAATGTTAAAGTCCGCATCAAGCCAGCAATCAAAAACATCTTGTTTTGTGACATATGATGTTTTGTCTTTTCATTCATTTTTTTTAAGATTTAATAGAAATATGACATGAAACATCATATTTCATAATCATACACTTCATGTATGCATCCATCATAAGTGAATCCCAGGTTTATCATATTTATGTTTGGCTAAATTAGAATCAGGTGTTTTCAGTGTTTGTAGGAAACTATTTTTATTTAAGAAAAAAGGCTCTAATAATTTTTTAAAATCTTTGCTTCATATCATGAAGGAGGTAAAGGAGTAGGCTGGTCAGGTAGTTGATAAATACTCCACTTAGAAAAGATGTACACATGAAGGAAATTCAAGACTATTGTTCTGCTCTCCATGAACGATCAAACTTCACTCCAGAAAGAATTCACAACCAACTACATGCTTGTATCATATTGACTAATGTTCATGTGTCAATGAACACTGAGCAACAATAAAGCACTGCTTCCCCAAAAGAGCAGTTGTGCACATCAGTTTCTTGCTAAAAATGGAAGGCTTTGGAATAATGTTTTGATGACTGATGAGACAGTAATAGAACGTATTGTCTTATGTCTGGGGAAAGAAAACCACTGCATTCCCATTTGTGGAAAATGGTGATAGTTTTCAGCCTGGAGCTTGAACACAGAGCAGGTTGTACTGTATGTGCAACATATTAAAAAGTGATCTACACGAAGAAACCACACTAAGCGTCTAATCCTGCCTCACACGACAGGCCCACTTTGGAAAAGACAGCTGTAACCGAACCTTGACAGACAGTGGGTTGTGCAATTTGACAGTGGAATAGAACATAATACTAAAGTAAAACTCAAAATGGGGAAGAATACACCAATTCTTGGTAATTGGGTGGAGAGTAGCCAAAACAGTGATGGTAACCAGGGAATCAGGGACCAAGCTAGGAATTAAAATGGTGATTGATACACAAATTTGAACCCTGAAATTTCAGAATCAGTTCAATAATCTACAGAATGCTTAAATCTTCTGCTTCTCATTCTCCTTCATCTCAACCTGGCTCAAGTTTGACTACTTTTCACTACCAAGGAAGCTCCAAATGGATATCTCATACACGAAAACAAACAAATGCATATTTATACCCTTTTCCTGTTTTGCTTAAAGCAAAACATCTCAAGACACAGCATTTGAAACTGAGCGATTGAATAAATGTGCTCTTGGTAGAGCACTCAGACTTTTAGTCTACATTTTATGTGCAGTTCTGAGTATTTGCAACAAGTGAAGTGTACATGGGAGCAAAGCCAAACTTCCATTAAGGTTTTTTATGCCTCAATGAATAAACACTGAATATTCAGTATTCAGACATTTGTATTCAGACTTCACATCATGGCTGGACTATCAGCAAGTTGACTCTGAATGTTTGCAAATGATTAAAAATACTTTACATATCACATGTTGGAACAAAGTTCTTGCTAAAGCAAGGATATTTTCACATGGGTGGTCAATGTCTATGGCCTGAAGGGAGGTAAACTACTTTACTGTACAACCTGAGTTGTTTGTGATAGTGTTTATGGGTTTGGAGTTTGGACAAACAAATACGTATGGAAAATACTTTGTTTGCAACACTTGCATGTTGCTGTTCATTCTCTATTGTATTATTTAAAATGTACATTAGTTTTAATAAAAATGTGTCCTAATGAATGTGTATATTTCAATTGGCAGTCTGTTCAGAAAATCAAGCATTTTAACGAAGAATATGGCAAAATTGAAAAGATCAAATAATGACATACAGCATACCTGGGCCTCAAAGACGCAACTATACAGACCTTCTCTACTAAAATGTTAACAATTTGGTGTGATCCATTTTTAAAGCATTTTCACTTCTGTTTTGGTTCTTTTGACGAGTTCTTAAAATTTGTTATCACAGTAAAGTATTGCAGCTATAAAGTCAGAACAGTTTATAAGAACCCTGATGGACTTAAACAGCATCATCAGGTGGAGGAAATACTGTGTCATCATCATGATCTTTTAGCTTACAATGACTTTTTACTGTTTGGGAGGAAGGAATACTTCATGTACCGTATATCTTCCATTAGTAGCCCCGGCGTTTATTCAAAAAATTATTCGGCCAGCCCGGCGTTTAAAAGAGACCGGTGGTTGTTGGAGACCGGCTCTTATTCCCTTCTCAGATGGAATTGTCATGGAAGTGAGAGGGAAAGCGGACCCAGGTGCGTTTTTTAGATTGAGGTGAAAAGACAGTTTGTTTATTTACAGTGCTCCAAAATGTATTCCAACAGTTCACAAATAATGCAGTTCCCAATTGTGCTCCTCCTTTGCTCCCGAGCATCTCCTCGTCTGTGGTAGCCCAGTGCACGAGTGGTGCTCTCCGAAACTTCTCTCCGCCCGACTCTCCTCGAGAGGAAGTAGAAGAGCAGAAAATCACAGTTAGCAGGTTCACTAGCTGACAGTTCCAGTTCAGTGTAATATTCCTACTTCGATGGTTGCCGCGCATCTAGCTTACATGCCGCTGGTCGTAGATGACGGCTGATTGGAAACAGCTGGCCGAGTGATGAGACGCGGGAGGACTGACGACAGTGCGGAGGAACTTCCTGGTCGAAGGTCACACAGACCGGCATCTATTTGTTGTGACATGTTTTCAAACCGGCGTTTATTAGAAACGGGTGTCAATAAGAGGCAGGCCACTAATGGAAGATATACGGTATGCAATTTTTTTAGCACAAAACATCAGGAAAAATTTGGGATTTCCTGTCACCATCTATAATTATTTATGAGTGGAACTAAGAAACTACACCACAAAGACGTGTAAGATGACACAAATTTCCATTGAGATCATATCAGAGGTGTCATTACATTATTGTTTTATTAGCTGTTTCTGGTTCACCTTAGTAAGAACAAAGCAAATGAAGTGGAAGCTGTCTTCCTATATTTACTATAAACCCAAATTTACTAGTCTTTTGTTTAATCTAGGCTATTAAGCACGGATGGAATTTGAAAGCCACTTTGCAGAAACAACTGTGGAATGTGCGACTTCATGTTGTCTACTCTAAAGAATTCAATGTGCCAACAAAATGAAACATTGAAAGAGCACAAAAGAGGAAAGAAAATTCAGTACAAAAGGTTGAAAGAATGTAAAGCCGCTTTAATGTGTGTAATTTTAAAGAATCTGGTTCAAGATTGACAATAACAAAAGCAACAAGCTTGCTCATTGTTTCAGCACAATAGGTGGTTTATGTCAGTTCTGGAAGACACCTAATAGCAAAAAAAAAAACAACAGCCATCAAGCTACCATCTAAATCTATTGGGTCTGCTGCTAAAGTTTTATAAATCCTTCATTTATAATAGCATGTTTATGCTTTTGCATACAGTTTGAACTGAGCCAAAGAACTCATCATAAATCATCAATACAAGTCTGTTCAGTTTTTGTCAGACTCTCGCTGATGTTTTGCAGTCATAGGAAACAAATATAGCAGTGGCTGCAGAGTTGGAGCCAAGTGATGCAGTTATTGTCAAATGATTTCAAAATGTAAGAATATAAAGCGAAATGACTGGACTTTGTTTCTTCTGCTACAAGACCTGGGCAAATTAGTCATTGAGCTGACCATGAGCTTGTCTTAAAATTCCTCTACAGCACTGTGAGAGACTGATACGGAAAAATATTACTTCAAGTTATTGCTGCTAAAAGTGCCTTTACAAAGTGTTCGTGTTCTTGGTTTTTCCATAAACTGCTTTTGTACTTTGGCTTAGTTTTTGTTAAATAAATAATGACACTGTGGACCAGATATTTTCTTATATGTCATGATATGTAAAACTTTTGAATTAATGGAAGGTGTAGTTTCTTTTTAACCACGGCTATACAAACTGGTTTTACCTTGACAGATCAACAATAGAAATAATTGTCCTGCGTTAGGTTCTCTCTTTCTATATTTTGAGCAATTTGTTGGCAGCCTTGAGTTTGAAAATGGCAAGCACGGGCACTGGAAGCTGATCTGGATCCAGCATGCTGATATAGGATTCATGGATTACATGTTATCAATGACACCAAATTGGAGATTCATACGATCTCACAGAATGCGATGGTTTAGTGTGAAACCATTTCATTAAATCGGGGTGACATCTAACAGAACACATAACTCTCTACTGACTTCTTATCAACACTGTGAAGGTTGCTAAAACTGACTGTCTTGACTTTAGCTTGTCCTCTTTCCATACAAGTGACATGCTTCAAAACAGAAGTACTGTACACACACAGAAACACACACACACACACACACTGAACAGACCTTGACATGACACTGCGTATGCCTGTCTTTGTGATTATTTATGTCACCACCCACTTCCTCCCGTTTACAATCTGCTGTTCTCGCAGCAATGTCAGGGGTACAAGGGGCAAGACCGGATTAACAGTCTGAGAAGATGTCAAGGCAGAGACACTTGAAATGAGAAAATGAAAGGGGAGGGATGTACAGCAAGACAGGAATTCATGCTCACCCCCATTAGGAGAAAGTGCAATAAAATGTAAGAGAAAGTCATAACGTGATTGTCAGCTTCTAGCCGAGTTGGGGAATTGGAGCTAATCACTGTAGAGAACGTCTTGGACAGCTTAAGCCTCGCTGTCACACAACTGGAACTTACAGTCTTCACAAATTACATGTACAGACACACAGTTCAACAACAAAGAGCGAGGGCAAAATTGTCAAGGAGACGAAGGGAGGTGGAAATGTTATAAAAGGATTGTAGGCTGAGACAAATAGACAATGACAAGTGTAGGTTGAGAGAAATCCTATAACTGAAAGTGTCAGAAGCATCGAGTTGAAGGCAAAATGATGGTGATTAGTCAGAAGAAATATGGGACAAAGAGAAAATTTTGTAGAAATGAAAACATCCACGCAGCTCTCACATATCAATGAATCCCCTTGTGGAAAGCAAAGTGATTAAGAGAGCTGGACACAAAAGAGTCCAGCTTTTCTTCTGAAGTTATTTGGAAAACAGATGACTGTTTCTCATTCACTGATCCCTCGAGTCTGATATCAAAGAGAGCAGCGGGGGAATAGTAGTTGCACATATTTTAATTTGCAAGTCTTGAGTCTTTGAAACAGCGGTGTTTAGCTCTCTATGGCATGGCATCGCTTCTGGGCTAACTTATATTCGATAACAGAAGATGCACTATTATTTGGTAAAATAAGGATTAGGAAAGGGTTGACCTTTGACCTAAACGTTTAATCTTCAGGGACCAAATCTGCACAGGATACAGTGTCAGCTACTTCTAACACTAATATAATTTTTGAAAATAAGTATACAAAAACATATGTGCATGTATATATGGACAATCCTTACTCTCAAGAATATATGAAGAAGACTATTTAGGTGTTTGAAATACAGATTTTGATTTCATTTATTTATTCAAATAGCATATTTTATTTTACCTTTGTGTTCCAGCATTATGCAGTTGGAACACTTTCTTTAGAGCAATAATGCTAAAGCATTGATTGATTTATATACAGTATCAACCCCAAGAACCCCAGGCTTCTAAAAATGAGGGTAAAATATTTTTTTCTCAGAGAAAACAAAACAAATTTTAAATCGTATCTTTGAAGATTAGCAATACCAGTCTTTCTTGAGTTGTTTATAATACTGTACATTGCTTTAAGTGTTCTTATATATGCTGCATGTAGCAGACAATACATTTAACTCTACAAATCTTGCTTCTGAGCAACACTGCGCTTTAATATTGCTCGCTACTGAGATAAGGACAGCTTAAATAAACGACATCCCATTTTCCTGAGTGAAATGCTTGATTTACAAAGAATAAAATTATCTAGGGAAGCGCTATTGTACACATGATTGAATTAGCATTAGTGTTGCTCATAATTAAAACATACCAACAGATAAACTTATGTTTTGTTTTATAAGAAATGTCTGTGTTAATCATCTTTGGTAACAATGTAGTTTTTAATTGTTTGCCTTCTTTCTTCTTTGTACTTAGTGTTTTGATATTAGATACTGAGATTCTGCAACCTTCTATGCAGAATCTCAGTATCTAATCTCAGTTCATTTTAAAGTGTCGCAGAACTTGATTATTGGCTTAATAGTTACTGAAGTATTATAACAGAATATGATTTGCATGTAAATTCTGTTTTCAGCTACTGCCTGGTGATCACTGGTTGCTACGAAAATGTTTATTCCCTGACCAGTTTTCAAGTGGCTGTGGGAAGTTGCTAACAGCTGCTAGGTGAACTTGAGCAAACAGAATAACAGTGTTTCACTGAAAACTTCAATCTGATTGCTTTGGTCTCTTGTAGTTTGCTTTGGTCGTCCTCAGTTAAACATGCTGACTTTACTGCAAACGCTCACCAACTACTCGCTGAGTGCTAAATAAATGACTAATACTGCAATGTAAACTGGAAACAGAGAAGGTTTGCCTTCAAGAAAAGCACCTTTTGAAATATGTTGGTTTCATCAGAAAGGCGCAATGCTGAGGTGTTAACCAGTTGTGCCAGTTTCTCACATTCAGTCTCCTGGGCTCTATCACTACTACTGTTTCTGATTAGAGGCCTGTTTTCTAAACCCAGGAGCATTCAGTGAATTGCAATTTTTTTCTGTATTAACTAACAGCACAACGAGCAGTAAATTGTGTATCATAAGCATTACTAAATCAGTGTGAGCAGCTGATTTAAATAGTCTCTTCCCGACATTTTGCACGTTGAAAAAGGGGCTCCCAGAAACACATATGGAACTGGGTCAGTCGCAACAATTTCTGAGTTGTCATTTCTTGCATGCAATCTTGTCACTGCGCTCTCTTTGTGAATATATCAAAAATGTATGCCAAAACCCAGTTTGCACTGGCACAGCATGGCCCTAACTATACCAAACATCTTCTCCCTGCAGCTAGTTAAGGACACCTACTGTTACAGCACTAAAATTGATAATGATTAGACCAAACTCACTATAGATCTGGACTCACATAATTCTTTTACAGTTATGTTCTTTTCAGTGATGTATATTCTCTGCTACATTAAACCTGCCCTTATTGTTCCTCAATACTGGATGCCAGTATGAGATTAAATAATGATGATCTTGTTCATTTCCTTTGGGACTCATTCATCCAGCTGGCCTATATCCTTTTCAGCTTGAAGCCATAATTTATTATTGTATGCCTCATTTTGTTTTCATGCAGTTATCCTTCAGAAGCGCTATCTCCAGTATGCAGTTGGCATACTGTAGTAGACAAAGTTACTAGATGAACAGAAAATAAATGATTACCTTTGAATGAACATTTTACCTTGGAATGGAGAGGATTGCAAAGGACTTTACAGCTTTTCCCCTATTTTATTCAGATTTTTATACCTTTATCATAGTTTTTATTTATGCAGGTAATAGTTTTTATTTATGCAGCAGTGTGAAGAGACGGTACCTTGTCAAACGGCTACCCTGAGGTACCCCTGAGCAAGGTACCGTCTTTACACACTGCTCCCCGGGTGCGGGATTGGTAGCTGCCCACTGCTTCACTAAGTGAATGGCTTAAAAGCAGAGGACAAAATATCCCATGCGTGGGACTATAAGGGGTTTGGAAATAAAATAAAATAAATAAATAAAAATAAGTCTCATTCATATTAAAAATGCATTTTTCAGAAAGATCTAGGGGTGAAATTGCAACAATTATTACACATGTTAACAAACAATTTGACAGGATTGATTGGAAATTAATTCCAATACAGCCAATTAAAGACAAATAAAGAAAATAAAACAACACTGGTCAAGAGAACTATTTACTTAATACTTTAAAATAAATGAAATTACCAGTCCTGACAATTTCAAGTCCTTGATTAGATTATTCCAATAAACAGGACAAGCATATTTAAAAGCCTTTTCCCCTTGAAAAATATCGTGAGAGCTGTGCTGGTTGTGCTTTTTACACATATATTCAAACAGAAAGAAGCAGCCAAAGGAGAGATTTGTATATAAAACTCAACCAATGGCAAAGTCTGCAGACATACAGAGATGTCCACTTAGCAGTGACATACAGAGAACAATGATTTACACAATTTCCACATCCACTAATAAAATGTAAAGCACATTGGTCTCTATACTCTTTACGTTACTGACCAGGTGGATTCAAAAAGAGCAGATCACAATAATAATAATAATAATATAGTGAAGGTATAAATAATTGATAAATAAAAAGTAGAGACATCAAGTTTTCCTTTACTTGCAGAGAGAAAGAAGACATATTCTTAATAAACAAAATAAAAAACAAACCTTTAAAAGACATTTTCAGTTTCAGCTTGGACTTAAAAACTCATTGTAAAAATTAGTTTTAGGTGTGAACAGGGACATAATGAAACACCGCACAAAAAAAGGGCGTTTTGCCAACAAAAACATACACACTTTGGAATACTTTATTAAAGCAGTAATAACACAGTGATATATTTTAGACAAAACCCTGCTTTCATTGTACACTTTTGAAATTTTTTCATACATGCCTCTGTGAAGACTATCCAGAATATCAAAAACATATTTAAAAATTAGAATTACAATTAATTGTGTTATTACAAAATGAAAGCCAAAAATACTACAGTACAATAGTGATTGTGCTGTAATATTGTAAGGGATGAGGGTAGATGGACTGAAGCATCTCAAAGCATGCACATCTACCATTTTCTCTCATATTCTTATATTTTGCTCACCTTATCATTAAAAAGAGATGAGCTACCAGGGGTATATTAGCAATGCTAGTTCATGTTCTCATTTGCACATCGTTTGCCAAGATGCGTTTTTCATTTGGAGTAGTGTTTTCCTAATCGCTGCCACAGGTTTCATTCTTTGAAGTGTTTCATGTCAGAGCCAGTGTGTAGAGTTTTGCTCAAAGTGAATTGCTGACTGGCCAAAGTCGAAAATAGAAAATGTTTTGTACATCTGGTGCTATTGATTGCAGTAGTTGATTCACCTGGTAATTAGAGCAGATGCTGCTCTATGGACAATCTTTACTCTCAAGAACGTTTACAAGCTGCTACTCTTGTCACTTTAAATCACTTCAAGGTCATTTTATGTCATTCAAGCTGTAATTTTAATTGTTATTGATACTTTTAACTCCTAGTCTTAAAGTGTATATTTATTTTCTTACTCTTATATTTATTGTTTTTTTTTTTTTGCACTGATGTAACTGGAGCCTCGTCACCTTGCTTTATACTGTATTGTATATAGAGAGATGATGATAAAGTTTACTTTGACTTTGACTTTATATTCTCAGTATTCACTCACTGTGTCTTTAGGGTTTCGATAGCTTAGCTTACCTTGTAATCGAATCGCTAGAAACATGGCCTCTTCACCCGTCCCTCGTGAACTTTCCTGCTCATATTTTTCAGATGTTTAGTTACTCCTTGGCAATAATGATACCTGTAATAAGTGTAGCCTGTTTGCACCTCTGGAGGTCAGGATCACTGAATTAGAGACTCAGCTTTGCACCCTTCAAAAAACCCGTAACTAACCAAGCCAAGCCCTGTAGCTGGTGCAGTTGAAGGTAGCGTAGGCCCTACTAGCTGTCCCCTGGCAGGCCCCGAGCAGCCAGGAAAATAGAATGGCTGAATGACGGTGAAGAGAAAGCATAGTCCTAAATAGACGTTTCCAGGACACCACCATTGGTGTGTAATTGTTTTCCCCTAGTATGCGGCACACTCTTTGATTCTGTTCTGACATGTGAAGCTAGAAACATCAGCAACCATAATCAATTGTCTTCCAGGGGCCAGAGCAAGCAACATTGAGGGAAATTTAAAACTGCTTGCTAAGGGCAAACGTAAATTCTGTAAAATTATAATTCATATCAGCAGAAATAACACCCGGTTACGTCAATCAGGGGTCACTAAAATCAATATTGAATCGGTGTGTAACTTTGCCAAAACAATGTCAGACTTTTCTCTGGTCCCCTCCCCATTCAGACAAGGAGTGACATGTTTAGCTACATCCTTAAATTGCTGTCTGTCTGAGCGGTGTCCAAAAAAACCAACATGGGCTTTGAAGAAAACTGGAAAACCTTCTGGGGTAAACCTGATTTTGTTAGGAGAGCACTTAAAGCATCCATCCCACTTTGGATGGAGCAGCTCTCATTTCTAGAAATCTGGCCACATTTATTAAAGCAACAAAAACATGACTATCGGGATCTCTGCAGTTTCTCTTCTCCCCTTTAGAGACTGTGTCTGCTCAAAAAACAAATGATCACAAAGAAAGAACAATATTGTATCTGCAGCTGCACCAAAGAGTAAATCAGTGAAATGTGGATTATTGAACATTAAGTCTCTCTCTTCTAAATCCCTGTTAGTACATAAAATTAATAATTGATCAACAAATCGATTTACTCTGCCTAACAGAAACATGATTACAGCATGATGATTATGTTAGTTTAAATGAATACACAACCCAGAGTTATGCTAATTGTCCTCAAAGCGCAGGTTGACACTGGGTGGCTGCAATCGTCCACACCAGCTTGTTAATAAACCAAAGACCCAAACAGAATTTTCATTCATTTTTTTGTTGTTATCTAGCTTACATAGAGTTTTTGTCTGAATTCTCAGATTTTGAGTTAGTGCTGAGCTCCGATGAAATGGTAATTGAGGGTGAAAAATGACAGCCTCAACATGGCATTTAATCTATTATTAAACTCAAAAGGCTTCATTCAAAAATATAAAAGAACCCACACACAACTTTAATCACACTCTAGATCTTATTGTGACACATGGCATAGAAACTGAACACCCTATGAGGGTTCAGTTGCTATCCCAATATGAGTATTGGGATTTTCTCTGTTTTCTTTGTATTATTGTAGGGTCTTCACCTTACAATATAAAGCACCTTTGGGAAACTATTGTTGTGATTTGGCGCTATAAAGAAAACTGAAAAAAAAATGAATTGAATTGCTGTCAGTTAATTTACTAAGGGTATTTTTTATTTATTTATTTTAGAAAGAGGGACAATACATATTAATTAACATTTGAACAAATGTAAATATGCCATATTAGAGCCTTTAGCTATTTTCCATCTGCAGACTCTCTGGCAGGTGGTTAAGTGTTAAGTTATTGGATTTTGATAAAGCTATACAGCTGCATACTGGATCAACTGGTCTTTCTGGTTTTTGCAATAGTCCAGTTGTGAAGTAAAAAGAATTCACAAGTCCATTAAAAGACAGAAAAGAGAGGAAACAGGAACAC
>VURO01001872.1:42203-54236 GCA_015108175.1 Pelvicachromis taeniatus
ACACACACACACACACACACACACACACACACACACACACACACACACACACACACACACACACACACACACACACACACACACACACACACACACACACACACACACACTCCTAGTAGCTGTATGAGGTCAAGCAACTAGAAGCTAGGCACTTACTGAGCCATTACAAGTAAAGTATTATTAATAATTGCACATCTTGCTACAGTGACCCTAAAGTGTGAATGCTTTGAATCCAAATGCACAATAAAGAGCATAAATAAAATACCCAGCCTGAGGGAAGCATCTTCGAGAACTGAGCAGAGTCTGAATTAGAAGGAAATGATACAGTGGGAGCTAGTTACAATAAATAAGCACGATTATGTAAACAGGACATGAGTGATTATCTCCCAGAGCCCCCCCTCCTTCTCCCCACATCCAGATAAGAAAGGCATGGAGCATGAAGAATCCAGTCCTATGATTGCCCTTTTTTTTCTTTCCAAGTGTTTGTGTCTTACCCTTCTATGATTAAAATCTCATCAATCATTCTTTCCTCCATAACCCAGTGACAAAATGCTGATGCATTCCTTGTTGCTTTCCATTTGCAACTTTGCAGGAAGTTGTTTAAGGTGTGGAAGGTGACCCGAGCTCCCTCTGGTAACATCGCTTGTAGATTTTGAAAAATCACGGTTGTCAGAGAGCAAGAAATGTGGATATAACGCATCATAACTCACAGTAAGTGTCACTGTGAGTGCGAGTTTCATACTTGCAACATTGCCAGTTAGAGCCAGCAGTATTTTCAGTGTTGGCTGCAATTCAAAAATCCAGGCTTGAGCTACATCACTTCTGACAGGGCCACTTTATCAATAACATACAATACTGTGCAAAAGTTGCGAGTCAACCCACATTTCTTTATATTTTGCTTTCAAGGAGCCAGACGTTCTGTCAATATTTAAAGTGTACGTGAGTAATAGTTCTTTAGGCACTCTGGAGGTCTTTTAAAGTTTTTCTTTGAACATTTTCTGCTTTTACAACTCATTTTCACTCTTCTCCTTGTACCTGACCATTTTAAGTGGAAAGCTTTTTTTTTTTTGTTTGCTGAACACTGACCTATGAATCATTCAAGCACAACATCAAAAGAAGAGCTTTGTCCTTCAAGAAGCCTGGAGATCTATTCCCGAAGACTGCTAAAACAAATCACAAGATATTTTAGAGAAGCAGGTTGCGTT
The DNA here is from genome assembly GCA_015108175.1 of Pelvicachromis taeniatus. Taxonomy (NCBI): domain Eukaryota; kingdom Metazoa; phylum Chordata; class Actinopteri; order Cichliformes; family Cichlidae; genus Pelvicachromis; species Pelvicachromis taeniatus. The sequence goes on from VURO01001872.1 coordinate 43,409, forward strand.
GAAGAATAAAGGTAGTCATACACAAAGACTTTCAAGCTTAGTAGAATTGAACAAACTCTGTTTTTGCCTTTTAATTTGTATTTTCTTAGATATTTGCTGATGTTTCCCTAGAAAAACATAAAGAAATGAAAGACTTTTGCACAGTACTGTATATCAGTTATTGAGGACAGAGGATAAAATACCCAATACAAGCTCCATTTTGGTTTATTCCTATCATTCCTCAACTCTGTTGCTGTTGTCGCTTTCTGCAATATTGTTCTTTATGAGCGAGGGTGAACGAAAGGAGAGAGAAGTTCAAATGTTTGTAGATGTATCCCATCGCTCCTCTTCCCTATCACAACCTCTTGTCTTCATCATTTAACCTGATGTTCCATTATCCCTAAGGCTATTCATTCTTCTATCACCCTGTTTCAGCCTGTTTCTCTTACATAAATATGCTTTTATTCTTTTTTCATCGGCTTGATATCACTGCCATTGCTTTGAAGACAGAGAAAAAAAGTTTTCATCTAAATCTTCTGTTAATGTGGTGTTAATATGGGGACAAGGATTGAAAATTAGCAACAGCCATAAACTCTTTGTGCAGCACATCAGTTTCATTCTCCATACCGGAACCATGTTAAACTGCATTTTCTTTTTCAATAAATACATGAAACAAAATATCCTCAAACTGAAAACAACACTCATGGGGACAATAGTGTAGTCTCTGTGTGTGTGATTGAGTATCTTGAGGACTGAATTTGTAGGCCACAGAAAATCAGTGGTGTGTTTGATGAGCAAAGACTGTGTTGTTGTGCCTCGCTGGGTACCAGCGCAAGATGGCACATTGGCATGCTCCATCATTGAGTAAAACTCCTCACTGTCAGTTTAACCCTGGATGACTAATTCATAAGGCTCTTGAACACTTGAACGTCAATTTAAAAACAAACAAACAAAAATAGCCAGATTTCTCCATTTCCCAATGCAGCCCAACATTGGGAATATCATCAGTGATGATCCTTCAAATGAAAGTCATGTCACTTTGACAAAGAACTGATGTTTGCTTTCTGCCCAGGTCTGTGATTCTCATGCACAACGGGTCAGAGCAGGACTGCCTGGAAGAACATGTCTACATTGCTAAATGCATGGCCGCTCTGTGATTAGCTGATTAGACATTTGCATTAAAGAGCAGTTGATCAGGTGTACTTAACAACGTGTGTGAATGTAGTGTGTTGAGTGTATTTGAGAGTATTGGCCATGTTTCGTGTATCTGACCTTAGCTGAATGCATCTTTTTCCTCATGTCTTAAGGCATTTCTGGCATGACAAAGAAAATACAGGAACAGGAATATCCCACTGTGCTTCAATTAATTCAGTTACCAGTAAATATTAGTAATTATTATTTAAGTAAATATCAGTCCACTGGCACATTCCTCTAATGAGCAACCCAGGCCCAGACTTAATCTTAGGTTATGAAACATTGCCACATGAAAATATAAGTTTGCATGTAGGGGGTCCAGTAACAGAAGAATCCAAAGCTTTGATCCTGCTGCATAGCTGCTGGTTCTTTTTTAAATGAGAATAGCTGCTGGCAAGACTTGTAGACTGAGAGCTGTGCTGGGACGCAGCCAGTATGCTGTATAAACAACTGAACTTCATGAAATTAATTGCTATATGCAAATGTGTAGTTAGAATATATTATATTTAAATCATTGTCATCTTGAAGTTGCAGTAATTTCAGACTTTTTCACTTTGAAGTTACTGTAGGGTGCATTATTTTAGCTATTAGCGGTTGGCTAATCATTTAATTAGATCCTGGACTGGACTCACCACAGATCCAATACAGTGGGCCACGTTTTAAGTTAACTGAACTTAAAATGAACAAACCTTTTAAAGTAGTTAAACTTCAGTTATTAAAGATTAGCAGAATGCACTTAGTTCCTACATGATGTTTTACAATGTACATGTTCCTCTTTTTGCACATCCCTTCTCCCCTTTCATTGTTCCTGTTCCCTCTTTGATCCACAACCTGCTTTTGACGTCCCTGACAGAATTCCTTTGTTGGATTTGTTTGCCCCCACTATAAATCCAGCAGGATCTGTGGGCTCCCTCACCTGGCAATAAAGTCTTTGAACTGTTCCTGCTTCTTAGATCATCATTACTTCAGCCATGTATCAGGTACACTCCACCAAGACATGATTCTGTTTGATTATTTTTGCTTAACAAATCTCTGGAAACGCTGACTGTTGATTTAAATTACTTTAAATTATTGTGGGAAATCGAAGCATCTTGTCTTTTAATGGCTTGTCCAAGAACAAATGTAAAGTGAGCTATGACATTTAGGTAAACCATGTTTTTAGTTTTTACCAAACTAAATCTTTTGTTTACTTTGGGTTTCTTTAAATTATATTCACAGCAATCAGTAGATAAGTCTGTCTGGTAGTACCAGCGGTTCTATTGACAACTTTTTCTGCGGATCTTTTAATCCCTCCAGATAACTGAAAAATAAAATATGCACTGTATGTTTATACCTGCTTCCTATGCATGAATTTGAGCTTTGCAAATAACTTCAATGCCTTTACACATGACAGCCAACTGTGTTTGTATTTATTACATCCAAACGTTTCACACATTTAGGTGGACTGCTGCAACTTCCTGTTCCTGTTTTTTGTAGGGGGCACCAGATTACAGAAACAAATCTGTCTTGTATGTTGCTGCTTCTTTTTTTGAGCTTTTTGTAGCAAAAGTAACATGTTTAATAAAAGTGTGTTTAAAATTCAACATTTAAAAGTAAAAGTACACTTTTTGATAACGATCATTAGATTTCCAACTAAGAAATTAAAGTTTAGTGCATGGTGATGTAGATGACCTAATTCAGATGATCTAATTCAGAACAAAGACACAGTAATGGAAAACTATTTTGAAACCACAGAATTCACATTTTTCTTGAATCACTTAAAAAACCTTTTAAAGTTTTTCAAGAGAGTTTTCCTCAGTGATTCCAGCTCATGGTCATCTGGTCAGCTAATGACTCAGATGACAGACCTTAATCGGTTATTGCCTCTGGTAGTAAACAACTGCTGATTGACTCTTTTGTTATTTCACCTCAGGAAGAAGCATGGGAAGCCTTCCTGTCAATCTCATGATTACCAATGTAGTGAAACCAAGCTCTGCCTTTGAGGTTGGGCAGATAAAACCCTTAAAAAGGGTCTTAAATTATTGAAAGAATAAGCAGGGTGTCATAGAGATTTGTCTTCAGTTGATCTAAAAGAAAATAATACGGTAGCGCTCATATAATATGTTGTAAGCTGCATCAGTGACTGTCAGATCTTATAAAGTACATTTACTCCTTAACTAATATAGTCCTCATATGTGTTTTCTTTTTTTATGGCACTACACAGCATGTAGTGATGCTCGTTGTCAAAAGGTGCATAATCTTATAGTAAAGGTTGCAAACTGTGTGTGTCACTCCAAACAATTAGGCTCATGTAAATTAAATGTTTTACTGGGGTTTCTTGCACTCCCCAAATACCCTGACTTCCACCTTTAATGTGTCCATCTGTTCACCAGTTTGTCTCTGACAAATGTCAACATTTGTCACAGCAACACAATCATTAGTGTTTCCTCCTGGTGTTATTACTTTGTCTGTAATATCAGTGAATCCACCAACTCTTACTGTCCCATCTGCTCACCTCAAGTTGAGCTTTGGGCTGCTGCAAACACAAGGTTTGGGTATTTACACACAGCTTTTTTCTTTGTGGCAAAGACATATATAGAGATGTATCTTGTTTGTTTTTTGTTTTGTGTGTGTGTGTGTTTGTGAGTGAGAAGAAACAGGCTAGACTTGGGCTTCATTTCTCATAGAAATAAGAAAAGAGTTTTGATTGTTTACCTTCAAAAAACCTCAGAAAACCAGTGATCAAGCAGCTTCATTCAGAAATAGCAAGTTCTGCCATGTGTACTAAAGAGTTTCAGGCTAAAGGAGAACAAACATTCTTCCTCCTTCATAAATCCTCTTCATGTTGCTGGCTTTTCCCTACAATGTGCTCTCTTCCCAGCCTCTGTTGAGTTGAAAGGCAGCAAAGACAAATACTTATGAATACTTTGCTATTTAAATTTCAGTAAGTTAATCTAAATGTGATAATTGCATGACACAGAAGGAAGGAAAACATTTCAGTTTGATGGGCAGTTCTCCAGCACTGCAGAATGCATTCTGAGCAACACGCAGGTGTTTGGTAAAAAGAGAACGTCAAACCTGAATCGTATTACACGCTGAAAGAAGAGCATGCAAAGAGAAGGGATAAGGAACAAATCTGTCACAGGTGGAAAGAAGACTGCCAACGAGAGAAAAATGTTTATGTCCCAAAATGCAGTTTCACAAATTAGAAGACTGATACGTTTGCTTCTTTCCAACATTCCTCTAGATGACAATGTTAAACATTCATTTGAGAAAACCGTGATCAATGCGGATTGATGCACACTTAATGAATTATCAGTTACTGTTAAGACCCATCTACTGGGTCTTACTTATCATACAACCAGTCTTGTTGCAAAGCTAACATTAATGCTGTGTTGTGTTCGGGGGAAGTGCTCTAAATTTTTTAACAACAGGAAAGATCAAACGAATGGGTCACTACTGGATGGAGGGAGAAACATTTTCCAATGCCATCTTCCTTATAAACATAATTGTTTGTGTGCTTTGAGTGTTTCAAAATAAAATATATATTAAATTATATATATAATTTAATAATTTTCTAACATGGCAGATACCTTTTTTTAATGATGTATTCTTATGTTAATATAAAAAAAGATGCCACTTCTCATAATGTACTTGCTGCTACAAATTTCCAGTTTCTCTTCCAACAATAATTATAGGAGACAGGTTTGCTGGAGGAGGGACTAATGAAGAGCTACAACAAAACTCATTTAAAAGTTGACACTGTAAGGAAGTGGGTTTTTTGCAAGTAAATCTTCACGATACACGTTTTTTTTTTCGCTTCAGATTGGTAAATAGACTTGCTGTCTTTTTATTGACACTGTCTTCAATCAAACTACAGCAGTGAACTTCTGTCTTAATCTCTTATTGGAAGTTTGTTTAGCTCATTGCATACATGTGCGAGCATGTACACACCGTATTATTGCAATGAAACTCTCTAGAACGTCAAACTTTATCTGTGTTCAAACACACTTTAAATATACTGTGAATGTGTTTACAGTTTATATTACAGCACTATCACAATGCATACATGCTTACTGACGCTTTGCTCATGTTTAACTGGTTGATAGTAGGTATACATGTTAATTTAAAACTTAATGGAACATCATGAGGTATGGTGGTATATTTAACAGTTCAGCGCTTTGCTCAATATTTCTCTGCATGCGCGTTTCCACCATCCACAGTGTTTGATGCCCCTGTTGGCAGCTTCCGAGAAGCTACACTTCGACCACCTGTCGGGTCTGAGTCTTGTGTTCTAATGGTAAAAGTTCAGTTACACATACATATAGATTCCTTGCGAGTTGGTTATATTAAATGCATTTAATTGGCCCCGTGTTGCTGTATCACATTAATATTTGCGTTATTTATGAGCCTTTAGGAATTCCTGCTTCTTTGCAAACCTACGTTTATGCATTTAAAAGAACAAGAATTATAAACAAATGATGACTTTAATCCTCAGTTTGTCTCTTATTGTGCATTTCTCTCATATCAAGAGACTGCTACAGACTATAGAATGAGTGCATAGATAAAGCCAGGCATAGAAGAATCCCTTACATGTATATACAGTGAATGTATATAATGCATTACTGACTGAGTGTGGCACTTTTACGTTTATTTATGCTTTTACCTGTATTGGTATCTTGTTTTTTGTGTTGCAATTAAACGATGTGAATATCTGTGGAGCCTGTTTTGCTTATTGTTGCCCATCATTTCACAATGAAAGAGACTAAGACTGACTTTACATTCATTGGCTAAAGGAGATATCAGAATACACTTGAGACATCACTTGAGACTTGAGATCAGCTTTAGTCCCTCAAATGCGAAAGCTAAACCTAAACCAAGAGTGCTGGCTGTATAACAAAAAACAACAACAACAACAACAACAAAACAGAATTAAAAAAAAAAAAAGAGTCCAAAGGAAATTAAGAATAAACTGGAACATTCAGGGAAGGCATGCCAGCAGGCAAAGAACACAGTGCAAATCAACAAAGAACAAGAGGACAAGGCTGTATATACACAGACACATAAACAGTTGACAGAAAACAGATAATGAGAAACACTTGAAAACTATCAGGACACAATGAAGACATAGACGGGAAGTAAAACTTACAAACAACATGAAAGAAAGAAAAGAAACCTTACAAACTACAACACAAAGAAACTGAGGGACTAACACACACATTTGCATCGATACTTAAGCAATACGACACAAAAACAATGTACAGGAAACGTACTGAACATGACTACAAGAAGAATTACACTATGCCTAAAAATAGCAATGAGGAAATATTACTGGAAGAAAAAACAAAGAAGATACATGAAGGACAGACAGTGAGGACAACTAATACCACAAATTTTAACAATAACTAGATTTAGAAGGCTTTAAAAAGACTTGGGATAAAAATCAAAACAGTAATCCAAACCCTGAGAACAGAAAGCCTATAATATAGCAAAGACTCTAGATTCAAAACACTAAAACCCTTTTGTGGGAATAAAGATAAACAGAGACAGACTAAGGACAAAACAGAAAGAGAAACAAACAATGCAAACTCTGTGGATATTAAACTAAAAAACTGAGTCTCAAAATTTAGAAGAACTAAAAAACTCGAGATTAGAAGTACAAAAATAAACACATGAAGCCTCCAATCGGCAAATATCAAGAGAAATAATCCTACATAACCCAACAAATGTACCAAAACTACATGTAAAGGATGCCTGTTACGTTATAATTTGAAAACCCCCCCGCAAAGAATCAAATACCAAAAGCATAACTAGCGCTTACAAAGGTCAAACTTTAGACATGAATCAAATCTAAAGTGAGCACTACGCACCCCAGACAGTATAGGCAGCATGTCTCTGCTTCTGTTTCTGGCATGTGGCTGATGGCAAGCCAGACTGTGCTTTTATTCTCTAGTTGATAGAGATCTCAGTGCAAATAAAAAAGCTTTCAGAAACATTGCCCCACTCCTCAGCATACAAACAACACAGTCTGCAAGATTAGCTTTAAAGTTCATTTTATAGACAAGCGTGAGCCAAGCTGAGAGACAGATATAGGTACGGCAACGAGGCAAAGAAACATACTTCCACACTGCTAGACAGGACATGTGTGTATTTACCCACATGCTTGGCATAAACAGTGTATCCATATTTCATAAAAGAATGATTTGTTAGTAATTAGAAGCATGATTCATTACTAATTAGAAATATGAACATGACTAGTCTCCACATGCCCTGTTGTTTGTCACGGCATTAGGGTATTTTTAATTCTAGATATGGTGAATGTAGACGTGTTTTTCACTTGGAGAGCTTAAATTGTGCCTTTACTATTTTTGCTAACAAAGTGGGGAATAATCTGAGAACAGCCTCACCAATGTTGGAGACTATACCGGAAGAGCATTTTGTAGGGCATAACTCATAACAACAATGATCAGTGTCTAGTGGATCTAAGAGCAGACTTCCCTGAACAGGATCAAGTAACCACAACAGTGGTAGACATCCAAGAAAGAGCCTTAAGCATGAAGATTTGGACAGCACTACGCCCTGACAAGATTTACCCCTACTGGCTAAAAAAGCAAACTGCACTCCATGAGAGTTTGGCAGCACAAATTAACCAGTTGCTGTTGGATGAGACACACCCAGAACTGCCAAAAGCCAGACAGTTCTCATCCTCAAGGATGCACAGAAGTGATCAGTCAATATCCTCAGCACAACTCGCAAGCTCTTGTTAGATAGGCACATGGCTCATTACATGAGCAGGGTCCAGAAAGGCATTGGCAGAAACACCAGAGGCAAAACACCAGCTACTGGTAGACTGATAGAGCAGTCACTCGACAGTGTAAGGCCTGACTGACCCACCTGTGCATCTACTCTACTGACTACAGTAAAGCCTTACAAGTCAGAACTGATGGGTTATTACTACCGAAAGTCAACATTGCCAACATCAAGGATAGCTACAAGTGCCTGGGAATCTCATAAGCAATTGGGAACTATGAAGAGGCCGCTAGGAAAGCCACAACCGCCAAATGCCTGCATAGAGTAAGGCAAGTCCTGAAGACCTGTCTTCCCGGTCGTTAGATTGATAGTGGGCTGGCATCTACCACACCAGGGAAAACCCCAGGTGCAGGTTGTGCAGAGATGCCACTGAGACAATCCAGCACGTAACAGCAGGGTGCAAGACGCTAACAGGCAGGACATACATGGATCGTCATAACCAAGTGGCTGGCATAATGTACAGGAACATCTTTGCCAAGTATGGGCTGGAAGTCCCGAGGTCAAACTGGGTGGTGGTTGAGAATGACCAACTCATGGGACTTCCAGATACAGAGGGACAAACTTGTGACTGTTAACCAATAGTAATAGTGTTGGAGAAGCAGAGGAAGAAAGTTATAGTGATAAATGTAGCTATACCAAGTGATAGCACCATCAGGAAGATGGACAGGAGAAGCTTGGGAAATAGCAAGGGCTGAGAGAGGAGATCAAGAAGATCTGAGCACTCAGAGTAGTGACACCCCAAACTGGTCAAGTGGCTCCAGCAGATCCCAGGAATGACATCTGAGTTCTCTGTCCAGAAGAGCGCAGTCCTAAGAAAAAGCAAAGACACTGCACAGGACCCTCAAGCTCCCAGGCCTCTGGTAAGGTTGAATATAAAGACAGCACTATTGCTCATATAATAGCAAAACCTTATTCTGGTCACACACTTATCTGGTTGTTTTTTGTTTGTATTTTTTGCAGTTTTTACTTCATTCTTAACTTGAATGAAGTTACCAAAAACATTTTAGAGTTTCAGTTTAGAGACTGATCGAATGGATTTGTTGTCCAGTCTAGAGCTGCATCCACATGGTGAAGAAGACACAATGTGACAGTTCTTTGTCACATTGTGACAAAGAACTGTGAACTGTGTTCTTTGGGTAGCTCAATGCTTTGCTGTAAGGGCCACAAAACGTGATTACTTACATAAGAACAAGTCAGGGATGAATCAGAAATGACCTGACATTTAATGAGTGCTTTATCAATACTAACTTCTGATCCAAAATTTAGATAATGTTGATGCCAATTATCTCTCCATCAATTCTTTAGTATCTAATCTTTAATAAATGTCATAATTCATAATTTTCCCTTTACTCATTTGTCATTTCAGACATAACACTTATTTTGGCCACACTATCCTAAACTGCACAATCATTTTGTGTTTTCAGAAGAACTAATGGCATATATCATTTCTTTTAGTTTATTAGTACTGTGCTTACAAGGTAAGTTATTAACTGTGCCCATAATTCACTCACATTGAAACATGCTTTTCACAGCAGCAACACTGTAGAATTATTCATGACAGCACCCAATCGCATCAGCAGTCATTTATTTAATTTAGTTTAACAATTTATTTTATTTTTTACTTCAGTAGTTGTCTCAGAGCATGCTGGAAAAAAACTTTGGCATGCTCCCCATGACTTACTCTGAGGCAATGAGCATAACGTGATACTTTTTAGTATTTTACATATATTTAAACTTTTCTTATTTGTTTTTATTTCTTTATCTTGAATAACTTATAATACACATGTAGCTCAGAGAAGCAAATACCTCTCCTGGGAATGCAATAATAAAAGGTAAAGCAGAACATATAGCAGATTACTCTTTCAAACTTATTTTAATTTGAATGTGTAACCCACAGCATACAACTTTACGGTGTTAATTTCATTTTTTATTGCCTGCAGCAGCTCTGTTTGTAATTACACCCACTGTAATCAGTGCATAAAAATTTGCATTAATTCCAACATTATGTTCCTCACTCCTTGTACGCTCCATCTTGAACGCTACCATAAAAAAATAAATGTTTTGCTGAAGTGAATGAATGAATGAATTAGTTGTTGTAATAAGTTTAAATTCAGTTTAAATTCACTGTTTCAAACACCACACCCCTGAACACTATATTTCGTACACTTAAAGGTTTTCATGCATGTAAATAAAAAAACATCTCAAAATAATTATGTTATGCTGGCCAGTTGTTGTTGTGTGACCACAGATCAGTACCTGTCCCAAAGTCATGGCACAGCTCAGCACTGTTTCTGGGGTGACTGGGGTGTGGGCCACTCTGGTGCTTTACATCAGGTGATCTCTAAGCTGTGTTTTTTTGTTATACAGATTTCTGAATTCATTAGGTGCTTTTGTACATTTTCATTCAAAACTGAAAAAGCAGGGCTTCAGCAGGTCATAAAGAAATATGAATTAATAGTTCCCTTTTTGTGACTGTTATTTGACTGTTATTATAGCTAGTCAGCAGTTTTCACTGGGTTATCAGCGTGGAGTTAAAGAAGACTCTGTTCACTCTTGCAAACAGAAACAGGCCATTGGCTTCCGTTGCTAAGAGTTAGTAACAGTGGCTCTAGTGAGCAAGTAGCAGCGTCAAACTGTGGCTGATCATGTGGATTTTTTAAGGCAGATCTGCTATTTAGATGTGTTCACAAGGGGAAGGTATTTGACATCTGAACAGAGCGCCTTGAGGAGCACTCTGACCAAAGGAGAAAGGAAAGAAACAGAGGGACTTCTCCTAGTTTTTTGGATTTCTAGATACACAACTAATTATGGTCAAAAAGCAAAAAAAAAAAAAAGGAAAATAAAAAGAAAAAGAAAAGCCTAGCCT
>VURO01001872.1:54256-66627 GCA_015108175.1 Pelvicachromis taeniatus
AAGTAAATGAAATGCCTACCTTATCATCTCAGTGTTTTCCAATTTCCTTGTCTTGAAGGACATTTGTGATGATAGTGTGTGAAGATTAACTGTCAAAGGTTAGTTGCTATAGCTTGCATTGGTTTTCCACATCTCTCTTTAAAAATGATCAAACTCTGAACAGAAGATGCTTTATGTGAAGCTGTTTTAATGACTGTCCTGTTCTGTTTATTATTATTATTGTGAATAAGAGGGTCTCAACTGAGACGTCTACAGGTACACTCTGCTGACTGGGCTATCGTGTACGTAAAGTGTCATGTAATATGACATTAGGGAGATTCTGTATCTGGCTCTTAAAGTAATATGCAAAACAATCTTTGTCCACTTAATCTTCTGCTTGCTTTCAAAACTTCAAATGTCAAACTTGCATGTGCAAAATTACACAGAAAAGCCCACAAGCTTCAAGGCAGCATAAAGAAAAAGCATTCTTCTGTTTTTGCTGCAACTTTTTAAGCTAATCTGTTGAGTGCAAACCCCAGCCCTTGTGACTGGAGTTGAGGAGCGACTTTGGCTCAGGACATATAATGGCTCCTCAAGTCTCCTCTTGTCTGGGCAGGAGACTGAAACCTGAGTTGGCCCTGATGCGACTGATGCATGAATTTTAGATTAAAAGATGCTCAGATGTAGAGAAAGAAGTTATTGTGTCAATGAGGCATGTTGTACAAAAATCCTTTGAGAGCTGAAATAGAATAGAAAAGTGCTACATAAGTACCAGACTATTTACTATTTAGTACACTTAACATAGCATCATCTGTTAGACATCTGGAAGATCATGACTCTATTGCATCTGACAGCCCAGTATCACATGTGACAACAATAGCCAACCCTTTTTGACATTTCAGTATCTGAATGTGTGCTGGGAATACTTTCTAGAGGGCAGCGGATGTGTCAGACAGCTGCAGAAAGTTAACATGTGATAAGTTAAATTAAAAAGCTGCCAGTGTCGGCTGTGGAGTGTGGTTTTTCTGTCTTGTTAAGGTCAATATTCATATTACTGCAACTTTGTACTGTCAAAATATCAGATTTAAAAAAGTCTCGCAGTTGTCAGTGTTCCTATGAGGACCATTTTGTGGTCTTTGTGGGCTCTGTTCTACATGTGATGAATTTCTATGTGCGTGTGCTTTGCTCATTGTTTTGCTGCTTTGCATTGCTTTAAGTGTTTGGGGGATTTAGGGTTTCAGCCTTTTTTCCATTATGCTTCTGCATAAAGAAGAAAACAAACAGTGGCATTTGGTGCAGAGAGAAGCACAAGTCTCAGGTGTTATTTTATTGTGAGTGGTATGATGAGGTGATTCTAACTATGGGTGATGGACAGGTGTTTATTTCTAACACCTGCTCTCACCTGCTCCCCAGGACACAGAACTGTTTTAGTCAGATCCCCACCTGCAGTTGTTTGAAATGGAGGTGAATAATGAACCACAAATAAATCAAAATATCTGGAATTATTAAACTATGATAGCATAGTTGGTGATGGAGTATAGTGATGTAATCTATTACATCACTATACTCCAGAGAAATGGTTGGCTTATTAATTTAATAGTTTTTCAGACACTGCAAGAGGAAAACACATCTGTGAGCTGAAATGCTTCTAAATCAGTCACTGTGGTTAACTGCATACATTTCTTCACTCCGTCTGTAATTAGAGATGTAATTAAAAAATGACTAAAGAAATAAATAACAATCAGATGTAATCTTAATATTGATTAATGTTGTATTTATTGCATTTATTACAAAAAATGTGATGTGCATAAAAGTAATAAACACATATCTTATCTCTCTGAAACAAGTTTGATAAGCTACATAAAGGTACATATACAAATGCTGTGGAAATGAAGGTCTTTCCTGTTAAAATCTGGACAGTTTTGTTCAAGATTATTTTCTTATACACCTCTGAACTCTCTTCACTGAAACGGCTGTTTTTACATCAGGTGCTGGATCTTCTCTAAACTGCCAAAACAGCAAGAAAGACAGCTACACCTTCACCTTCCACACCACCTTCACGCTTGAAAATGGTGGACTGTTTAACTGAAAGCGCTTTTGCTGAAAATGGCTCTGACCAGCAGAAGTGGGAAGTGGTGCAGCAGTGCAAGTAGTTAGAACCTCCAGGGAGTATTATAAAAACAAGAACCACGCTGGAAGCTTTCTGGGCATGTCTGAGAAGATAACCATAAACTTTTTAAATGCCAACTACCTGCAGAGAACCAGTTCAGATTGCAAATCAACATTTTTAATATGCACACATTTCTGTCATGACAAATGCAAAGCATAAAGAAACCAACTTAAATACGTTACAAATACTAAGGACTTGTATGGGGAATATTTATTCTATTTGGGTATTTAAGCTGTATTGTAAAGTATTGTATGCACATCAACAACAATATCAAACCACTGACAGGTCAAGTAAATAATGCTGATGATGTCAATACAAAGCTATTTTGTGCGTGGTATTCTTGGTTACTGGCATTCAACTAAACACTGTTTCTCACCAAGCAAACCCACTTGTGGGAATTTTAATTCCCTGACACCAGTGACCTTCCTCTAGCATGATAATGCACCTCATCACACTGCTTGGGAATAGCTTGAAAAAGCAACAGCAAAACTGCCCATATCACCATCCGATCGAGTGTAAACGTGACACACCAGAACAACCCTGATCGTAGAAGACTTTACACACAGATGTGCTACAAGCATGTGACACCCACTGTGGACGTTATCAGTCCAGATCCTGTATCCATGCGCCAATGTGTCAGGGCTGTTTAGTCATGGAACATGACCAATGAGAACAATAACTATATCATTTCACATCATCACATCACCCAAAGACAATATTCTGGTAAAATAAAAGCATTTCTTATGTTGTATTTGCAAAACTAAGGAAATAAAATAGGATCAGTTGCCAAGGAAACACACAGAGATGAATTCAAAATGAAAGCTGCGCACTTTTGAGCATGTCATTGGACTTATCATCTAAACCACATCTCTGCAAGCCACCACAACTTTTGGTAATCCATTTCCCTGATTCGCTACATAATCCTCTGTTGTTCTAAAAAAGAAAGAAAAAAATTATCAAATGTTTTCTTATACTACATTACAAGCTAGCCAGTCATTAACTTCAAAATAACAGCCTTCAAGGCTCTAACATCCTGACTGCAATGGCATGAACAGAAAACAAAAAAAAGAAAAAGACCACTTACTAAAAGAATCCCAGAAGACATTATCACTGTAACCTCAGGCAGAGTCACTGCTCTACAGATCTCCTCAGATGAGGTCAGATGGATAAGGTCGAACACTTCAGATCAGTGCTTTATTTTAACCTCAGAAAAAAAAACAACTCGCTGTTTCCACGAGGATATCACTGAAGAAGAATAAAACCAAAACGCACAATAGCATTTTTGTTTGTTTTCCGTGAACTGCTGAACTGACAAGATATTCAGAGAGGGTCACAAATACAAATAAAATACAAGGAGCCTTTTGTAAGACAATAATGAAGAAACTGTTTCAAAATGTGTGCAGATTTCATAAGACACTGCTTAATTTTGTGAAGTAAAACATTAACGACAATCACATATACACATACATCAAACACATGTTTATTTCATGGTTAAAAAGGCACAAATATTTCCATATTTCACTGGTTATAAGAACATGCTGTGAAGGATTGCCAAAAAAAGGACCCAAACATACAAACACATCAAAAACAAGCTGCCCCTTGCGTGCCATTTTTATATACCATTTTCCCTACTTGATGGCCACTGTTAAAAATGGTTTCTTAACCCCTTTCATGCATGAATTATGACAACCTCAATCAGGATTTTTTCAACAGTATCTCTTGGTTTCTACATGATAAAGAACTGCTGCTGCAGTAAATAAAAAAAAACATCTTTCATCACAACTCTTTGGGTCTAAATTGCAAGAAGTAAAATGGAAAATCACAGAAATCTATAAATGAATTATTTTCGTGTATTGTGAATGGCTATGGTTTTTTGGTAGGAAAAGCTGTAAAACTTGTTAAAACACAGTCCAACATTTCTCCTGCTTCGGAACGAAATCGAGTCTTTATTGATTCTGACCCCCAGACATTATATTTGACACCACTTCAGCCAGAGAACACCTATATAATAAGACACAAGACAAAAATGTCTTGTACTTGAAGGAATGTGTAACTTGTACCTTTATGTACTCTCTAGGGAGACTTGATAAGAACACTGAATATGAAGCATTCATGCAGTAAGGCTATTGTTTCCGCTTCCACGTGGAAGCAGAACAACAGGTTATACTGTGTCATAAGAGTTTAGCCAAAGGAGTCTTCTTGTACTATAATAGTTAATTCAGTCAGCTGATGACAGAATAAGGTCATTAATGGGATCTTTTTTAGCAGTATTACACAATCAGTGACTTTATTCAATGATGAGGTTCTTTCCAGTACAAAGAAAACTCAAATCCTTGTTTGGCACAGTATTTCCTCACCCTATAACCTTGTCACTGAATATGTTGCTTTAAGTTATAAAGTATGTATGATGATGTACGCGGTTCTGCTTTTCAACCGAAAACACAGACTTTCAGTTAAAATAATAAAAACATATTCTGTTGTAGTGAAACTGTCCAGTTTGTACTCAAAACTTTCTTTAGTTTGTTTGTTTTATAAAACTAAATGTCAGCATGCTAATATACACACTTTGCAATTATGCTGATGTTTACAGCAGGAATAGAAATTTCCATACCAAGATCACAAACTGCAAACAGTTAAAGCAGATGGACTCATGGAGCCATGTGTTGTACATAACTTGATATGTATCATAGTGTTGGAAAAAATGCAGACCTGCTGATTGCTCTTCCTGAAAAGTCAAAACCTTGCTCAAGTTGTTCTTCCTGAAGGAAACAAAAGCCTATTTTTCTTATTCTTTTTTGTGGGTTGCCACAGCAGAATCATCTACCTCCATTTCACCCTATCCTCTTCTTGTACACCAACCCTCTGCATGTCCTCCTTCATTACTTTGTGGTCTTTTACTTTTCCTCCTTCCTGGCAGCTCCATCTTTCCATCCTTTTCCCACTAAATCGACTATCACCCCTCTGCACAAGTCCAAACCATCTCAGCCTTGCTTCTCTAACTTTGTATTCAAACTGTTTAACCTGAGCTGTACCTCTGATATACTTGCTTCTAATATTATCTATGCAAGTGACTTCTAACAAAAATGTTAGCATGTCAAACTGCTGCTAGAGGCAAACATTAGCAAATGTCTAAAATCTAAAGGAATTGTTTCATGACACAAATCTTCTAACTGTATAGAAATCAAATAGAGCTTCAACCAGTGTGCACCATGAAAAACTGAAAGACCAATGAGGCATGAGAATGTTTTTGTCATTTTGAATTTACTGTCACTATTTAACCCAGTTACCTCAAAATGTGTTAAAGTTAGTATCAATTCAGGATCAAACTAGCTTCAACTAGTCATAACACCTCAAATACCATTTAAGTTTGCTTTTATTATTACAGTACTGTCACGGTCCTGGGTCCGTGACCCAGTGTGTGTGTGTGTTTTCCTGCCACATTGTTTTCTTGTGTGAGATTATTGTTATATATCCCCTTAGTTATTTATGCAGTTTGTGTTCTTTCTGTTACTTAGGGGTTTGGGGTTTAGGGTTTTGTTGTTTGCTGTTTCTGTGTGCTTTGTGTGTTTTCCCCTGTAGTCAAACCCACGTTAAGCCGTTCGTCCCAGGTGTGTTTCCCTCCTGTGTGCCATTTCCCATGATTACCTTCTGTGTATTTAAGCCCCGTGTTTCCCTTTGTCGAGTGCTGGATTGTCTGCGTAACATGGTGTTCATCTGCTGTTGGCTCTCTGCATCGCGTCCTGTCTGCTCTCCGTTCATATGTCCCCAGGTTTGTGTTAGCTTTTCCCAGTCTATGTTAGGTCCCCGTTCTGCTGTCTTTTGTATTCCGGCTCACTGTAAATAAACTATTCACCTGCATTCTACGCTGCCTGCACTTTGGGTCCTCCTTTCTCCACACCACACGACTGGCCATTCTGCCAGCTGTGACAAGTACAGTGAAGAGGAGAAAGAAAACAGATAGCAAAGTGCCTCGGGTTGGAGCCAAACCCTGAATTCATTCAGCCTTGCAACCCAAGGTCACCTGCTCCTATGAGCCTATGAGCCCAGCCAAGTACCTGGAAAAAGGATATTTTAAGGTTAAAAAAAAAGAAAATTAGCTGTGGGTATGGTTGCAATTGAACTTAACTTTTTATTTGATTACTGACTTTGTTATAAAGCCAATGTATAGCTTACTTGACATTGCAAGACTTACTTTTTTTCTGTTGCATTAATTATAAAGCTAGATGCTGAAATCAACACACAAATTGTCTGACAGTCATTATAATCACATTTATAGTTTACAGGCATCAGTTTATAGGTTTACCATGCTGGCATGGCACGTTCGAATACCAGCATCGTCCAACAAATAGCGTAGCTTCACAATTCATCCTATGGCAATGATAAAAGCCAGAGTTACACTTACAGTAAAAAGAACCCACAGAAGATATTTCAGTTAACTAGTCTGACTTTCTTTTTATTTATTTATGTTATAGAAAAAAGCAGCATATCAAAGGTCCCACTAGCATTCTTTTCCTGTCCACAAAATGTAGAACATGTCATACCAGTCCAACTAATAGGAGGGAGCCATACCACTACACAAAAGCAGAGGTGTCACTGTGTGCCTTCAAACAAACATCAAACTGATTTCCACCTAAACAGAAGGAACAACAACACATTAAAGAGAATTCTGTTAGTGTATCCGGCACCAATGCTTATGAAGAGAGGACTTGCCAGTTTGCAGTGTTTTCCAAATTTCATGTGACCACAAAACGATGCTTCCATGCTTTGACAAAAAAAATCCCACAGATACTGACTTTAAAGGGGATTAGTTGGGAATTATACAACTGCTACTTTATGAGGGCTTAGCGAATTATACATAAGCTTAGGTATTAAACATGTATGCTAAATATTTGATGTTTTCTTTACTTCAACAAATATGTAACAAAAATCATCAAATAAAAAACCATGTATGTAAACTGTATGAACATAAAGATTTTACATTTTTTACATTTGTATCCAGTAGTGGCCGTGTGTTTGGGGACTATATATTTTTACAGTGCTTTGTTCCCTTTGAAATGGCACAGCCACACTATTCTCGTGTTGCAGAGTGAAGAAGTCATTTATTATAGCATTGAGTGACCCAGGGGACGGCTTAAACTGAAGAAATCTAATTTTGGTTAATCAAATGGCTACAACGGAGAAAAGCTACACCTCATTTGCATTGTCTGTTGGATGATCCACGTAATGGAGTGAAAGCTGCATAACATGTGCGTGCCAAAAAGCTTCAAGAGAGATAAAGTGCTGGCTAGACGCCAGTGTTTGCTCACACCCAGAGCTTGCTCATAAATGTAATTTACACCCACCTCGAATCAAGGTCAAACATATATAACAAAATATTTCCCAAATGTTTCAGCTTTAATTTCAGAGTCTTTCTAAACTCACTTCTAATTACTTTAAAAGCAGGGTTATATTCAAAATTGTGATTCCCACGGCAAAGGAAATAAGATTTATGATGACAGACAGCTTGACCCTGAATCTTGGTATGAAACTGATCAAAGGAAATTAAGTAATTGATAAAGGGGGGCAGAAGAGAAGAGATCATTAGACTAATATAGTAGCAGATCATTTCTTGGACAGATGGTGACAGGATACAGAAATAAACAAATTATTCTGGACCACTGAGGCTGCTCATTGAGTAGATTTTACCCAAGTAAAGCCATTGTCTTCCAAGCACTTGAATTCAGGGCTGTAACCAGGGAATTATTTAGGTCCAGAATTTTGTCTCTTGATGGGTCACGTTTCAAATTTAGCACCTGTGGTCCAATTTAAAAAAAATAGATAAGGCTATACTTCTAAAGAGACAAGGTCCTAGAGATGCAATACAATCAAGGGACTTTATACAGTTTCCCACTTTTGCTGGAGCAACTGTTATTATAGACACATGGAAGATGAGTGTTGTTTGTATAAAACAATGAAATAAAACTAAACAATGTAAAAAATTATTCCTTGACTTGAGATTTAAGTAGCTCCAGGGTAAAAATTATTCCACAGCTCTGACCCTACTCTGCCTCTCATTCCCTCCTGGCATCTAAACCAACCAATTATCATTCCTCAAAAGTCATGTGTCAACCTAACCCTCTAAATACAATCAAATTAGAGGCACCGAGGAACAGGACATGATTTTGGAAAATTCCTGTTGAGTCTCTTCAAAATTCTCAAGCCAGACGGATTATTTACCAAGCAGCTGAGGGAAAATATATATCCACACAGATAATGTTACAGTTCCACTTTACCTCAATAGAGCGTTCACGCACAGCTTGTAACATACCTTGGTTAATAAAAAAAAAAACTTTGAAAAACGTTTATTTCAGACATTACAGTCCATTTCAACATAAAAGAAAAAAATCCCACAAAAATTGAAATAAAACACAAATAAGCTATTGTTCCAATGTTAGGATGAGTCAAATTTTAAAGCACTCGGTACCCTTTTTACAATGTACAGTCCAATGGATTTTAAAAGAAGCCTATCAGATGTCTGAAACAGACTGTCAGCCTTAGGCAACTGTTCTCTACTCGTAGTGTCAATGTTACAGTGAGTGTTAGCCAAAACAAAGTCATTTTCAAAGTCTTGCGTTTGTTCAAAGTTGTGACGGGATGCATTAAATTGAAACCATGATGTGTTTGGTCGACCAGTGAGGAATAATTTCATTAGGAACAATCTTTTCATTCAGTCAGCATTTGTATCCTGCAGCCCAAAGACCAGTCTGTAGTCAGTGCATCAAAACAAAATGATTAGATTGGCCACAAAGATCAGTTTTAGACAAAAAAAACAAAACAATGCTTGTCTAGTTTCTTATTGAATTTGTCTGACATTAATGTATGCACGTTTTCATGTTGTTAAATGAAAATACTTATTATATATAGGGAGAGAATTAAATGACTACAGGTGGTTGGTCGGATGGTGGTGGAGGGGGTGTGACAGAACTGTCAGATGGAGAAATGTGAAACTTTGCAGCCTAAAAAGAACACCAAATTATAAGGCTTGAAGAGACTGCATGTTACCAATGTATGATGCAATGTTGCTTGCGATGCCTGCCTGAAATAATCTGCAGGCTCACTCCATTTTGAATATCCAAATACAAACTGTTAAACTGTCAAAATACAAGTCAATAAACATCATAAATGTACTTAATGTTCTTAGTCTTTGACCAGGTAGCCCTGACCACTGTGTTACTGTTGTTAAGAGCTCCAATTGCAATGTGAGGAAGTGATATTGCTGAAAAACTGATAAAAAAAGAACAATTATTCCCTTTGAGGTTGTCACAAGACAAATGTTACTGTCACTCAAAGAGTGCATCTATCCACTCAGATCTGATTATCTGTCTGTCAAGTTCAGTTATTCTCCACTTACTTCTCTGACTCTGCTGACTGAAATGAGAAAATTCTTGACTATTCATCATCAGTAAATATATAAATTTGTCTTAACTTTTTAGATGCTGCAAATTGATGATTCTTCAATTCATGCAAGTCTCAGAAAGTAGAAGGGAGATAGATTATGAGAGTTTGTGTCTTGGTCAAATGTCTCAACATGACATTGTATTGTCATGTTGAGACTTGTTAAGTCAAACAAGGAGGAGTAAAACAATACACTGGTGAAATCCTCTTAGATTCATTGTTATTTTGTATCGGATTGTAGCGCCATATGAATTTTGATATGAATTGGGTTTTTTTGTATGTATGTGTTGGCATCCTAAATGGTGCACAACTCCAAGAGACAATGGACGGATTGGAAACATTTGCATACAATGTATACAAATCAGTGACACACATATTCCTATCAATGCCCCCAATGATACTGCACCAGCCAAAGGCAAATAGAGGGGGTGGTACTCTATTTTCCTCCAAGCCATTGCCACAAAAGCAAGTAAAGTCAACAACCTCCTTTACTATTGTTTGTGCCATGAATGTGCTGTATTTGTTGATCCCTAAACTCAGTGTTTTTGCTGATCAAAGCTTCGCAGATTTGTAGGTGCTTTGCTTTAGTTGCATGCATGATGCTACTCACCCTTCTATAGAAAGGCAGAAGAGAAGGTGGCAGTAAACTATGAGTCTCTAATATGAGCTACTGGAGGTCGTATTCTTGCCTAAAATATACTGTTATTCCATGACTAGTATTTTTACAGTATTTTTTTTATGTTTTTCCACTCTATAGGATAAAATCGTAAGAATATATCAGTCATAAGATTTGTACAACAAACAGTCTTCACTACACAAGACACACTGTGATAGTAATTGAGTAATTTTCTTTAACTTTCTTGTATGTCTGCTGCTGTGATGGTTTCTGGATCCTGGGCCATCCTAAGACCTCAGGTACGGGCAGCTTGGTGTATTTTTAAGCAGCCCTTTCTTCATCACACCTTTCTACAGTTCTGACAGTTGGCTAACTTCTGTCTGTGCTACCTTGATCTCGGCTTCTAGTCTTCCTCTCCATGGGGGGGGTACTGCTGCTGGGTGCTATTCATCTTATTGCCAAGTATCTCAAGGATCACCTTTGCCGTGGTGTAAATCAGCTACTTTGGGTTCAGTGACGGATTGGCTGTAGAGCAGCATTCACATCTTCTAGCAGGCTTTCAGAAAGTACTTCATGTAGTCTTGGCAGTATATAGACTCTTAAGTAAATTGTGAAATTCGGATACTTTGGCAACAGTGACAGATTTCAACAACTAGAAATTACACCCCTGCTGCAGGTGGTTTTAGCACTTCTATGGATTTCTACAATTTATGGCTTCCTGGAGAATTTTAGCATTATGACATTCATAACATTTTCCTGTGAACACTAATTCATTTTTGCTGCCTCAGACCAGTCAAGAATTAATCATATAACTTAGCTGATGTACAACTTCTGCAGGCCTTGGGAGCACTTTCATGTCTCCTATCTTTACAGCATGGTGTGAAGGCTTTTTAATAATATTGTTTGTTCTGGATGTTTTAGATTAGGAAGGCGCAAGTCCTGAGTACCTTTGCTAAATGCCAAATCATTAGGTACATATAACTAGGGAATCTCTGAAGCTGCATAACTTTTGGAGCGTTTATGGTCAGCAGGGATTTTTTTTAATCAGAGTGTGTCGCCCTCAGACCTGACGCAAACGGGGTGGTTATAGGTTGATAGAAGGTGCAGGGTGGTACTGGATCTGTGTCACACATGAGAAATGAATGGCCAGAGGGAGAATAACATAGAGATGTGATATAATCTTTTAAGAGGAAAAGAATGTGAGAGATGAAGAGGCGACACTGTAAGATATGTGGACTGGTCTACTAACGGCTTGCCAGAATCCATAATGAATCCTAAATGAGTCACATCGAAGGTTACGGCAATGGAAAGCCTTTGTGCCTAACACATGTGGGAGTTTGTAGTGCACCGTGTTTCTCCACCTGAATCTGTGAAGGTATTCTTGGTTTTATATATTTAATCTTGCATAGGTGTTGCTGATGCTTTATTCTGAATGAATAGGGGGAGAATTATGAAAGACAACAAATGGGCACTTCTCATTTTTGTTGCCATGGATGCATCTTGGGAGCAAATTTGTTGGTGTTGCAAATTGATTTTAGTTGAGTGATTGCACTTGGTGGTCTTTGATGATGGCAAAGTAGTAAATATTTAAATATATCCACATAAACCCTGGATGTGTGCATGTGTGTGTATTTTTGTTTGTGTGTATGGATATGGATTTACAGATAGAAGAGAACTGAAAACCAGACAAAAGACACATACTAACAGGATACTACATGCTCCAGCTGTGTAACCATGATAATCAGTTCTAAATCCAACAGTGTGTTTTCAAATGTGTTGATTTTATCATACTTGCTATAGGTTGTTGGATATGTCTATTCAGCTTGCCAATTTAAATTTGTTTGCCTAACATTAGTCTAGGCACATTTTAATAATCATGCATAGACAATATATGACACATGATATACACAATAATATAGTTAGTGTATTGTAGCTTCTTAAGTATGGGAGATTGCAAAGAGAAATGGTGACAGACATCTGGCAAGTGTGAACACAACCTATTAAATTAGCAATATAACTCAGTGTGTAAATGTGATGGAATTTAGCGCACAGGTGTGTGTGTGTGTGTGTGTGTGTGTGTGTGTGTGTGTGTGTGTGTGTGTGTGTGTGTGTGTGTGTGTGTGTGTGTGTGTGTGTGTGTTTTATGTGTTTGTTTGTGTATGTGTGTATGTG
>VURO01001876.1:0-16362 GCA_015108175.1 Pelvicachromis taeniatus
CCGGTGGTTGTTGGAGACCGGCTCTTATTCCCTTCTCAGACGGAATTGTCACAGAAGTGCACAAACAGTGTGTTTACTTACAGTGCTCCAAAACGTATTCCAACAGTTCACTAATAATGCAGTTCCCAATTGTGCTCCTCCTTTGCTCCCGAGTGTCTCCTTGTCTGTGGTAGCCCAGTGCACGAGTGGTGCTCCCCGAAACTTCTCTCCGCCCGACTCTCCAGGAGAGGAAGTAAAAGACCAGAAAATCACAGTTAGCAGGTTCGCTAGCCCACAGTTCCAGTTCAGTGTAATAATCCCACTTCCATGGTCGCTGCATCCAGCTTAGTGCTGCTGGTCGTAGATGACGGCTGATAGGAAACAGCTGGCCGAGTGAGGAGAAGCGGGAGGACTGATGACAGCACGGAGGGACTTCCGGGTTGAAGCTCACCCGGCTACTATTGGAGACCAGCGTCTATTTAACATGACATGTTTTCAAACCGGCGTTTAAAAGAGACAGGCTACTAATGGAAGATATACGGTATATGAAAAGCTTGGCTAGAGACTTCAGGCAACATGAAAGCATCCACACACAGCGGGGTGAAAAAGTGTTTGCCTCCATCCTGATTTCCTTTTTTTATGTTAATCACACTGAAATGTTTCAGATCATCAAATAAATTTACATATGAATGCAACGAGAACTAGATTTAAACACAAAATGCTGTTTCTAAATGAAAGTGCTTATTATTGGGGGGGGGGGGTCCAAACCTGCATGGCCCCTGTCTGAAAAAGTGATTGCCCCCTACACCTAATAACTGGTTGGGAGACCCTTAGCAGGAACAACTGCAGTCGAGCGTTTGTGATACCTGGCACTGAGTCTGTGGGGGGATTTTGGCCCCCTCATCTATTTGACATGCAGAAAGCTGCTTTCTGATATGCACCTCAGGCCACAAACAAGCTACAACATATAATCAACTTTGAAACTCATTACTCATTCAATCAGTCTGGAAAAGTAGGACATTTTGAGTATTTATTTATTTATGGATTCGTTAAAGCAAAACGAGTGATCGTCTCCCAAAAAGTTGTTTTACTTCGTTGTAGCTTTTTTTTTCCAAATTTACAAATCAATTCAATTCATCTGAAATTTTTTTCTTCAAAATTCTAGGTTGTAAATTTATTTCAGGTAGCAGGATTTGTTTTCCACGTCTAGTTGTAGTTTTTGTTTCGCTTTAATTAACTATAAAAAAAAAACCTTCCATCACAGTTCTGCACACATAATTTATGCATAAAAAAGAACCAAATTCTTTATAAAGTAGGACCAAAAACACAGAGTCCTGAAGAACTGTTAACTGAAAAACAGATGCTTGAAACACACGTTCTGTCTTTATTTCATATGTAACCCTTTCGTAAATCTGGTTCACTGAAGTCTATCATTAAAAATAAAGTGATCGCCTGCCAAAAAGTGATTGGCCGTGTTTAAACTGCTGTAAATGACGCGTTGGCCTGTAATATGTAAAACACACGTCAACATGAATCGTCATGAATCAGGGGCGTCACTAGGTTTTAAGGACGGGGGGGGCTTAGCCCCCAAGAGATGCACACGATATGAACGAACGTAGTGAATGAGCACAAATTAAGATGACTAAAGCTTTCTTCCAGTTCCTGCAACCGTTACTGACCAAACTATCATGTTTGATGTTTTTGCCAAACACTCTACATGTGAGCAGAAAGCTGCATTCTGATTGGCTGGATATTATAACCAGCTGTGGTTAAATGCTGGCTTCTGTGTACCAACAGTATGGTGTGGACAGCTCTTCAGCTTTACCTGTCTGGGCCTGTGTCTCTGTCACCCACATCAAACCCTGTAGTAGCTGCAGCTGCTCCATCATGTCCCCTCTCTTGGCCTGTTTGCTCTCCTCCTCTCTCTAATAACTTGATCGTCCTCTGCCTCTCCATCCATCTGCTGCAGCTCCTCTGCCTCTCCATCCATCTGCTGCAGCTCCTCTGCCTCTCCATCCATCTGCTGCAGCTCCTCTGCCTCTCCATCCATCTGCTGCAGCTCCTCTCTCTCTCTCCTTGCTCTCTCTGACTTAAACTTGCCCGTTGACCTTTTTCTCCCTCAGCCTCTCCTTCTGCCTGACCCTTCAAGATACATTAAAACATACTGAACTGATAACTGATACAACATAGAGGCTAATGTCATGACTTTAGTCACACGCCACAGTGATGTGTTGCTCCCAAATATTTTGAAGTTACAAACGTTACATTCTGAGCACGCATGTGACTAAAATGGTTGCAATTTAAAGCCCTGACTAAATGACTTGAATTGAATATTAAAATAGAACCTCAAACACACGTGAGTCAGGCTAATTTGACTTATATCTCTCTCTTTGTTCTCTCCACTTTCTAACCTCGACTCTCCTAAATAAAAGCTCAAGTTAAACAGGTCTTATATGTTGTACCGCGACTGAAAGCTTTCATATTTCATATCCATAAAATTCTAATCAGTCTGCATCACCAATGACCCCATCCTGTGAAATCTTTGACTCACCTGTCCAGCAGAGGTCGCTCCCCTCTCACTCTCTGTGCTCCTCTGACTCCTACAGGTTCATGGGGATGGAGGAGTCCCCTGATGAGAACCACACCTGAGTGAGCTCAGCTCCATTTTTCAGAGCTAAACCGAGTGACAGAAATGAACATTATGCTAACAATGTAGCCAGGTTTTTATTTATCAGAATGGGGCGCACATGTTCATTAATTACACGGGACTCTCTGCTGTTAGCTGGAGCTAACTCACCGTTACTACCAGCCAGTGATGAAGACTTACTTTCTTGACAACCGTGCGTATATCCATGTTGCCTTGCTGTTTGCAGCATGTCCGCAGGTGTGTCCGCAGGTGTAGGCGAGCTGAGTACGAGCACTGGACTTTCACTAATGTGGACGTCCCCTGGATAAGGAAGCACTGACGCTACCTTAACAGTGTAAAGTGAAAGGGACCGACCGAGTTATGATCATATTTAAGCGAATAGCGACAGGTTTATATTTTTATTATTATTATTTCTTTAAACTCATATTTATCTATTGATATTATTGTCTCACTCGACTATTACGGTATGTAATTTCTTCTTTGTCTTTTTCTGTTTTACTGGCAGTTGGCAGCCTAATTAACTGGAGAAAGTTGTACTGCCCTCTAGTGGAAGAGAATGTAATTGCTCTGCCCATTACTGACGCTTAGAGTACCAACGGCACCAGCACAGAGATGAGTCCACTGTCAGAGGCCAGAAGAAGATCATTTGTAACCTTCACTAACACTTTCTGTATTTTCTGATTCTGTACTGTGAATTTTTTAGACAAAGAGAAGGTTGAAGATTATAAATAGCTACAGTTGGAACAAGAAAGTGCTTTTTAAGAAATGGCTTAATTACTTGTACCGTAAAGGCCTGCGGTGTGTAGCCCATGAACATTTAAGGAGCTGATCGTAGGTGCAGTGGTTCCCACAGACAGACTGAAAACACCGAGAAGGAAAGAAAACCTCACACACACCTGGACAGGTGAGGATCTTCTCAGTATTATTGGATGGATTTGAAGTGAAGTTGTTTCTTGTTTGTTCACCTTTTAACGCCGCCGCCGTTTGGTGCATCATTGTGATCACGGGACTCCTCCAGCAGTGAGGCGTCTTAAAGTTTGGCACCTTTATTATAAGTGAATCATGTGCACTTATAATAAAGTGCACATGATTCACTGAAATCTTGTTTTTTCTTTGTGTGCACGGAGGTACAGGATGACAGGCAGCATTTCTCAGCTAGTAACAGTAAGATGAAAGTGTCTTTTTGGATTTCCAGGTTCTAGAAACAGAACCTTTTTATAGCCTGGAGGATACATATCTGAGAGATGCCATATTAATGAAAGAACTCCGCCTGTAGGGGAGCTTTACTGGTTTTATTCTGCTAATAAAAAACTCTTCAGCACTCAGAGTGTGCCAGGCTTTGCCGATCTTCCGTTATACTAGAAATCTGGAGCGCTTGTTTCCAAATGGCCAAACCTTGCTGCTAAATCCCAAAACAAGCACTGCTGCAGCGCATGATGTGACTGCTGTGGTTAACCAGAGTCGAGCTCTTTGCCAGCAAACTTTGGACATTCTTATTGGAGAAAATTACTCAAATTATTTTTATATTATTTCTTTATTGTTTTTAGAAGCAGGACGAACACAGAAACTGAAGCCTTTGAAGCAATGATGTGCCTTCACCCCCCCCTTTGAACAGGAGGGCATCAGTATGCCCATCATCTAAAGGGTGGGTCAAAGGACGCTCTGCTCCACAGAGCCACAGCGAGTCTCACTGTGTTTGGTATGTCAGCTCTCGTCTGAGATTTGATGAGTCAGGCTAATTTCAGACGTCTCACTCTGTGTTTTGGATGAAACACGCCCGCGTCCCGACCCCGCCGTTTTTACCCAAACTATCTTTTAAAGAAAAATGTCTGTAATTTGAGGATGCGTCATCGAGGCTGTTTGAAGTCTAGATCATTAACTCGTGTTGTATCTCGGTTACATCTGTAATTCTTGTTTGATGTCCTCACAGGGAGTGGATATGTTGTAAACGAGCTGTTAGTGCTACGGTGAAACAAGCTCGCCCTCCTGGGTGTTTGCCTCATGGTGTAACCCTGCAGATGCTTTTATATATTTATATATATATATATATATATATATATATATATATATATATATATATATATATATATATATATATATATATATATATATATATAGATATATATATCTATATATAGATATATATATATATATAGGCGCCCTGTAAAGGTTCAGTATCTGTGCCAGTTTGTTTCCTGCGTGAGATCACTCCTTATTTATTGTACAGATAAATCACCGACACTCTCTTTTTAAAGAAATGTTGGCATTTTAACTAAAACCGTCATAACTATTTCTTCTACTTTGGGAAATATCCCGAGTATTTCCTTGTTGTACTTAGACTTTTGTCCCAAGCCTGCATCTGCTGTCGATCTCTACTTTGACGACTAGAGGGCGCCATAAACCTTTCACTCTGCGTTTCAGGAGCAGCTGCTGCTAAAATGCAGAACTTCCCCAATAAAAGCCAGCAAAAAGCAGTCTTCTGTATTTTAAACAAACTTGAAAGATAAACGGACTGATATGATTTCGCTTTTGTTTCTTTAAGCGTCTTGAGGGCATTGTGGGGAGAATACCAACAACAACAAAAAAGATTTTTTTTTTGTTTATAAATGAAACAGTGAAGCTTTAATTTGAGCTGACATCTGTGTAAATAAGCTGGATAATGTTCCTCATTGCGCAAATAAAATAGTTCCCCTCTCAGTGCGCTCTGGCCAAAGGTGCCCCTGCTGTAAAGTCACCATTGGCGCTGGAAACTCAGACCAAAGGAATGCTGGGAAAAATGTAATTCCCGAACAGCCGGTCGGTCTTAGCGGGGGACATACATCAAGTGAAGGACGGCACTTTCGTAAGAAGCCCATATGATGGTAAATTGAGAGCAGGGAACTCCCCCCTTATTAAGTAGCCGATGGTGGAAAGATTCTTCCCACTTGTAAAGAGGCTTTCCCTTCTTGGACATCTGCTGGCGGAGCTTCCAGAAGCCAGACAGAGGAAAGGGGTCCAGGAGCAGCTCCTGAAATTTCTCACTTTCCTGAGGGGGGAGGCTTCAACGGGCTGCTCTCACATTTGGTCCGTTCACAATTTTGGGGGAGCTTGAATAGGTGAGTACACAAACTTTGATTTATAACAATTACATTAAAAAAGACCCAACTTTTATTTATTTTTTTCCACACAAAATTTCGTGACAATATTTTAACTTTTTATTCACAGTTTTTCCACTTTAATGCGTTGTGATCACTAAACACGCACAGCCAAAGTGAATGCTCTTAAAGCAAATGATAGAAGTTTAAAAGGACTTTTGATTTTTAAGAGAAGAGCTCGATTCCTTTGTTGAGCTGAACAGATTTAAATGCAGCATCAGTGAGAGACAGGTATGCCTGTTGTAACTTAGATTTATCCTCATAATGTTTCTGTTTTATATGAGCCAAGAGATCCGTTTGGATCCAGCGCTGCAGTGTTCGCACATGTGCACCAGGCGGAGCGCACAGCCCGTGGTTAAGAGTCCGAGTTCAGCCTGAAGTAAACCGAGTGAGGGCGGCTTCTGATTAAAAAAAATAAAAATAAATTAATGTCAAAAATACAGATTAATCACGTTCAAGTAAATCTGCAACCGGAAATGAATGCATTAAAAAACAAACAAACTTTTGTTCCTGTGATTTTCTTTTCTATTCTCACTTTGTAGAGATTTAGGGGAGGATAAAGGAGTCAGGGGAGCGCTCAAAATGAGAAAAACGCAGTCATATTTTCCACTTCATATACACGAAAATGAATAATCATCGATATTGCAAACTTAGTGATATTATAAAGTCCTCCAGGCTCCATCCCTGTAGGACTTACGTGAGCTAGAACCAGCGAGGCTACGCCGCGCGTAACGATCCGCACAGCAAGCTGCCAAAGTCAACAAACGTCCTAGAAAGACGTTCATTTTCCAGTTTATGCGCTGGAAAATGTGTCGGATGTTTCTTTCATTCTGTCATGACTGAATAAGCGCAGAGCTTCTTCGTTCAGTGGGAAGAGTTTGCGCTCCCCCAGGCCATGGGAGTCAACTGGAGGCAGCGAGGCGTGGTTGGCTGTGTGAGGGAGTCTAGGTGGATCCAGCAGGGTTTTGTGTCGGGACTGAAAGCGATGACTGACTAATTAAAGTTATTTATCTAGATTTATATTCAAAGAAACACGAGCCAGGGAGAGCCGTGTGCACGCTGTCAGGTCACGCTTTAGACGCAGCACTAAGTGAGGTGTAAAGCTGTTGTTTGGACACCGCAGTGAAAAAGTGAGCTGAGCTCCAGATGTGCAAAAGTCCTTTCTTTTTTTTTCTTTTGTCTGTGTGCAGACTCATTGATGCGCTGCTGACCCTTTAGAGCCAAACATGAAGATAGGGCTGTCTCTGGCCTCGGCTGCCTTCCTGGCGGCCCTGCTGTCCTCCATAGATGCTCAAGGTAAATCCACCCCACCTGGCCTCACTCTCCTTACACACACTGTTCACCTCTGCTCAGCTTTTATCTCCTCCTGTTCTATTTTTTACCTCTCATCTCCGCTCCTTACTGGAGCTACAGGAATTAACGCGAGCGATTCGTCGCACCCAAACGTGAACTGTTTGTACCGACTGAATAAAGTTATTCTTATTTCCCATGTATGACATGTTTACTATGTGACTGATTCCTTGATCTCTGTCATGCTTTTATTCCTCATTAGTGGCATATTTTCCCGATTTATCTCTCAGGACTCGTTGCTGTGAACTCCAAATCCAGATCGCACTCACGTGGAAGTCGACTGTAATTTAGGAGGTTTAAACCAATAACTGCACGAGCAATTTCCTCATTCACATTTGGCACATGTGAGAAACCGTGCACACTAACGCCGATTTCATTTCCAGTTTCTAATTGGATGTATTAAACAGCAGGGCACAGACTACGAGTAGAACAAAAGGCATTTCTAATGGTCCCCTATAAACGTTTTAGCACAGTTGTTGCTATTTCAGTTTTACAACAATGCAAAAATGGGACGACGGCCCCGAACCGGGTAATTAAGCGCTGATTAATGCGGCTTGCATAAATGTTATCAACATTACACTAAAGGTGCAGAAAGAGCCCCAAAATATATCCACATTTCTGTTGCAGTGGCTCTAAGAGTTGTTAAAACATTCGATTATTGTGCATGACGGCAGCACATCACAGATGAAGTAGCACACAGTTGTTTTAAATGCAACTAAACCTTTAAGCTCAGTATTAACAATAAATATTCATATGAACAGTGTAATTAAGTCGAGTGCTCAGTTCACAGGAGCAGCATCCCCGCTGCTCAGTGTTGCAGTGAGTGGATAGAAGTGGATCTGTGATTAAAACTCGAGTGTCAGAGAACGACTCCGTGTAACGACATGTTCAAACATCTCAGTCCAAATAGTGACAAATCTAGAAAAGGTGGTATGAAATCCTGCTCAGAGGCGCCTACGCTCGGGTATCGCCGCTAACCGAGTGGAAAGATGAAATAGGAGAATAGCGAGCGAATCCTCAGACAGCACAAAGACAAAGAGCCTTTCTCGAGCTTCTTTGCGGGCATTTGTGAAAATGCTGAGTTGCAGGACATATGGAAAGTTAATATGCAGTAATGTTTAATGTCAGCACAGGCTGTGGAATTACTTTGGCATCTGTCCTGCCTCTTTGGGAGAGTCAGTGTTCTTTCCTCCTCTTCTTGGTCTCTCCTGTTGGCAGTAGCTCAAGTCAGGATAGCTGCTTAGCCGGCTGACTGCTGGAGACCGAGGCAACGCAACAGTAGCCAGATTCTGGCCCCCGGGAGACAGAGGTGTCCTTTATTAGGAGCTGATGGGACAGACGTCCCTATAACAAACGCAACCGCGCAGTCCAAATAACCTACCTGGGATTATTTTGACAAAGCCACCTTTGTTCCTCAGCTACGTATTTTTTTTTTAGAGCAGACAGACATGCGGTGAAAGGAATTGTAGCAAATCAAAACAAGATGCTCAGACGAGCTCGCCATGAACAAACGTGGGAGCGGCAGGCGCATCCTGCAGCTGAATTTTCCATCCATCGTCCACCGCTGTGCTACTCACAACCCCTCCCCAACTCATCCACACCCAAGTACCAACACACACTTCCATACACCCTTACCGTTTTGATGTTGGAGATGAGTACTCGTGGAGAAATCAGGGGCAACATGGTCCACCGGGGCTCCTTGAGTTGATATGCCAGGTTGGTGATCCTCCAATGCCACTTTGTAAATATTTGGTGGGCTCCTCTTTGTCATCTGCCTGTGCACTCAGTGTGTCCCAAGCTATGGCTTCCTCCTCATAGTATATTTTACAATGATATTCTTGCCACCCACGGCATTCTCATGACGCATGCACCCAGTACTGCACGCCGTGGCATCTCATGCATGTTCACGTCCCCGCCGCTACATGGATAACCCAGGACTCGCCCGACACCGGAGGACCACATGTTTAACGTGCTAACCTCATTAACGGCTTGATTTTCTTGTTTTTCACGAGAAATGAATCATCAGACACTAATTTACTGAGAGACCAAGCTTTCAGAGCTGCATGTACGACTGCAAGATTGTAGTTTTAGATAAATAACTGAAAGGTGAGCTCGCAAAATATGATCTAACACACATACTGTGAACCGATACTCTAACACTGGTTAACCTGATTGACAGAAGTGCAGTCACACGTTTGCTACTACGTCCTGACGTACTCCCATGTGACTCGAATGCATGTGTAGGACTCATCCCAAACGTTAACACGCTCACCTTGACACTTCCTGTTTCCTCTGCCTGCAGCCTAGAAGACGTAAGAAAGAATATCATTCTAAAATATGTTTGTCATCTCTGTCTGTACATGGAAACTAATGTCCAGCCAGTCAAAGTTGTTGAGTCAAACAACTTTCTCATGTACACACTGCATGATGTTGTCATCCAGTCAGCTCCATGTAAAGGCCTGCGGTCTTGTCACACTGTATGTGTCTTCTCGTATTTATTTTAAATGTACACCTTTCTCTGTAGAAGCACATGTGGTTGTCTGAAGACGTCTTGTTCTCTCACACCTTCTTGTGCATTCTCGCTGCCGCTGAAAAAGTACACAAGAGTCGCCGGTGACGAATTGTGTATTCTTTTTGAAAGGTTTGCAATGGATGTGTGCCACACGCTTTTGTAACGAGTCGTAAACAACAGAGCACTCCTTTTGTCCCTCAAATATGTTTATACACGCTGTGTATATAACATATGGTGTTCATTTTGTCACAAGTTACTCCAACGGCTACATGGCATCGTTGATTCCATTGTATAATCGGTAACTTAAGAATGAAGTCACTGTCGTGTGTCTGTCACTCTGAGCTCAACTCCATCATAAAAGCAGTTTAGTATGTGGGCGGGGCATGCGTTGTAACTGCACTTAGCATGCGTTGGATGGTTCACTCAGTGTCTGCACTTTGGTGGCGTTTGCGTGGATTGGTGCACATGACGTGTATGCCAGTGCTTGAGTTGCTGGGCCGTCTCAGCCGGGCAACTCAAACAAGCGCCATTTTGTTCCAAAAATGGCTTCTCACACCTTTTCCGTTGTCACGTGTTCCTCACCTGTCACCCTCACTGAGGGGCGTGCTGTGTGTTTGAGCCCAACAACGAACGAGTCCGCTTCAGCCGCGAAGTGTTTGTCGTTGGGACCGATGCGAATGTTTCACCACACCTGCCGTTTCTTTCGTTCGATCACAAATACGCCCGCGGTCGCACGCGTATTGTGGTTTAACAGCGTTTCGTCTCTTATTTGCAGTGGAGCCGCCCTCGAGCTTGAAATTTCACATTCTAAATGAGAACACAGTGGAAATGTCGTGGGTGAGACCCTCGGCAACGATAGAGGGCTTCAGAATACAAGTGCAAGTGCCAGATGGAGGTGAGTGCGTGTGTTGGCGCTGAGACTGCAGACGCTTTGAAACCCCGGCAGCTTTCTAACTTCCTGCTTTCGTCCACCTAGATGAACCCACCAGAGACTTTACCCTAGACGCATCTGCCACTATGACATCACTCACCGATCTGACCCCTGACCTGGACTACTCCGTGTCAATAAGCTCCTATTATGGCTCAGAGGAGAGCATCCCCATCTTTGGACAACTGACCAGTGAGTCGACTGAATGTGATTAGGAAAAACAAGTTACATATCAGTAGCCACCATAAGAACAGCTTTTGGTTTTTTTTAAGTAAGTGTGTGTTTTTACGCTCTGTTATGTTGTTCCTGTGTCCTGATGTGAATTGGTGGGACATCAGGAAATCACTTTTCCACGCTGGCTATTGAAACCTCTGTGTTATTATCACTGATACGAAGCATTTACTGCCTCAGCTACACGGAGAGAATTTAATCATATAATATGCTAGTAAAAGTGAAGTAATAGCATTTCCATCCAGCCATAAAAAATGGAGGAAAGGGAAAAATCACATCTGTTTACCGACTCTCGAAATGCTCACTGTTTGTAGTTAACGCAGCACTAAGATCGGCGTGGTTTTGATCGCACGCCTCTGCTTTTACGATGTGTTGATTTTCTTGCCTTTTTCCGCTGTGAAAAAGCACACAGTCAATCAGAGGTGGCAATGTGCGGCGCTAACTCACCGAGTGTTTCCTGCGTTTCAGTCCAGTCCAGCAACAGCAGCGGACGAGTCAGGAGGCCACAGGCCGACGCAATCAGTGAGTATGCTTACCGCAGTGTCAGCCAAACCCCGAACAGACCCGAGCCTTCACAGGGCTGTCCCAACTTTTCAAATGTATCTTTTCCTTTTTGACTGTCATCATCATATTTTTCCCATGGAATAATTTGGTCAGGCATCTCACTGTGTTCTAACTGGGTAAGCAGACAGGGGTTTGGCAGTGAGTGGAAAGGCACATTGGTTCCTTTAATTTTAACCAGCGGGCTGGTTAAAATTAAAGGAAAAAAAAAAAGGAAAAGGAAAGGCTTGAAGCTGCAAGAGAAAAGCTCTCTTGAGTTCTCAGCTTCAACCCGTAAAGAGAACAATTTTGTTGTGTGGAAAGCAACAGGAGGCAGGTCTGAGGTGCTGTCCCGCTAATCCTGAGATGTAGTCGAGTACAGCTTTGATCAGGCATCGCCGTTTCAAACTTCCCTCCACGTATTCAAAGAGTCCGTGCTGAGTGACGTGCAGACGTGCTCACGTTTCCCTCATAGGATGATTGGAAACTGTAACCATGTGCGCAGATCCTCTGAAACATTAAGTCAGAGCATTTTGACTAAAGATGCCTTTTTCTGAGTGTTTCACGTGAGACCGGAGGGAACGCCGATTACAGTCCATCCACATAAGCCCTGCCAATTAGCATTTCAACTTAAATGTTCTGGAACATTGCATCTATGATTTAAAGGCTCGAGGAGCTCAGTGTTTAAAAGTAGATGTTGCCAGTGGAACCTGTGCTGAATATTTAGTCTACAAAGGCACATTTTTGCCTCGGTCTGCTGGAAGAACTGTACCAGTTCACTTTTGGCGAAGGCTCAGAGTTCCTTTGATGCAAGAATGCACATCTCTCAGTCGTCCAACTACCTGTCAGAGATTGTATTTTATTCAGACGGACAGAAGAAATGCCACGATTTAAAATATTGCCGTGAGATGTAAAGAATGTAGTTCTCTGCAGTTTTAACCCCGTCATTGACCAAAGATGAAAGCCAAACCATTCCTCGTGTGGATCTGTTAAAGTGTGTTTATTCGTTTTCTCATCGACCGTTCTCCTGACTGACGGTCCTTCCTGTCCGTCGTCTGTCCTCAGAGTGTTCGGTCAGTGCGATAGCCGACTTGGTTTTCCTCGTGGACGGCTCGTGGAGTGTGGGAAGAGAGAACTTCAAACACATCCGCAGCTTTATTAGCTCGCTGGCAGGGGCCTTTGACGTTGGCGAGGACAAAACCCGGGTGGCGGTGGTTCAGTACAGCTCAGACACTCGTACAGAGTTCCCCCTCACTCGTTACACCCGAAGAGGAGACCTGCTCCAGGCTATCAACTCACTCCCGTACAAAGGAGGAAATACTATGACAGGTACGATGTTTGTCAGGAGTAGTGAAAGGCTTTGAATGTCGTTTTATTGACGTGATTGTGAGAGAAGACTTAAAAATACGTGTAAACTTCTTTTTAAAGGCGACGCCATAGAGTACCTGGTGAGAAACATTTTCACCGAGGCAGCTGGATCCAGGAAAGCTTTTCCAAAGGTAGCCATGATCATCACTGATGGAAAATCCCAAGACCCAGTGGAGGAGCATGCTAGAAGACTTAGGAACATTGGAGTGGAAATATTTGTCCTCGGTATGGTTTATTATTCAGTGCTTTTTCTTTATGATTTGTGCTTTCCCATGTGAAAGTCTGCCTGTTCTCAGAAACCATTTGATTTTCCATCGATGGCTCGTTTTAAGATCCAGTTTTGCCCCAGTAAAAGTCAAATACTCTTGTATTGCCTAACATAAGCAATGCCCTAAATCACATCTGTAAAGCAGACAGTCCTAACACACGGTTTTTCCTTCACAGGTATCAAAGGAGCAGATGAGGATGAGCTAAGGGAAATAGCCTCCACACCTCACAGCAAACACGTGTACAACGTGCCCAACTTTGACATGATCCAGGAGGTCCAGAAGGAGATCATAACACAAGTGTGCTCCGGTGTTGACGAGCAGATTAACTCTCTGGTCAGCGGAGAAGAGAGTGAGTCAAGTGGTGTTTAAGACATGCAGGATTCTGTAGTTTCCGTCTAAAACGCTGTTGCAGTAAACTGATGCGCAGCATCTCGTTTACTTTGATCTTTCCCACAGTGGTGGAGCCAGCCTCTAATCTGAAGGTCACAGAAGTCTCATCCAAGTCAATGAGGGTGACATGGGAATCGTCTCTGGGTGATATCACCGGCTACAAGCTAACCCTCATTCCCATGCTGCCTGGGATGAAGCGCCAAGAGATGTACATTGGGGCCGGACAGACATCCGTCAACGTCCGTGACCTTTCCCCCGAGACAGAGTATGAAATCAGCCTGTACGCCCTCAAAGGTCTGACTCCCAGCGAACCCATCGTTGAGCTGGAGAAGACGCAGCCTATCAAGGTGTCAACAGGTGAGGTGCTTTACTGTCACGTGTGGTCAGCTTTCAACTTCTACATGCTCATTAATGAAGCGCCAGTAGTCATGTGACTGTAGACAGCGTGTAACCCTTGCTTTCCTGTCTTTTTCAAGAATGCTCTCTGGGAGTGGATGTGCAGGCTGATGTAGTCCTGCTGGTTGATGGCTCATACAGCATTGGATTACAAAACTTTGCAAAAGTCCGTGCCTTCCTGGAGGTTCTGGTCAATTCCTTTGACATCGGCCCAAGCAAAATCCAGATTAGCTTGGTCCAGTACAGTCGTGACACATACACCGAGTTTGCCCTCAACACTCACCATGACATTAATGCTGTTGTCAAAGCTGTGCGCACCTTCCCCTACCGCGGCGGTTCCACTAATACCGGCAGGGCCATGACTTACGTCCGGGAGAAGATCTTTGTCCCGGCTCGTGGCGCGAGACAGAATGTGCCCCGCGTCATGGTCCTGATCACCGACGGAAAGTCGTCAGACTCTTTTAGGGATGCGGCCACCAAACTGAGGAATATTGATGTGGAAATATTTGCTGTTGGCGTGAAGGATGCAGTGAGGTCAGAGCTGGAGGCCATTGCTAATCCACCGGCAGACACCCATGTGTATGAAGTGGAGGACTTTGACGCTTTTCAGAGGATCTCTAAGGAGCTGACGCAGTCCATCTGTCTGAGGATTGAACAGGAGCTGCTCAACATCAAAAAGAGAAGTAAGTAGAAGAAGATTAAGTCCTTTACTGTGACCTGGAGTTCAGCCACCCTCCGGAGTTCAGATTCACTTTTCTTTCTGATGGTTTCCATGTGTTAGCACCTTCACACTGGTCCACAGGATATTAGACACTGTGAAGTGTGACTGTCTTGACCGCATTTTTAGGCGCTGACGTAGTGGCAAATAGCCAGTGCAGTCATGGAAAAGCTAAACAGAGAAGCATACTTTGTAAATTGCTGTCAGACATGGCACAGGCAAAATGTAATCATTTCATCGGCGCTGCCAATAAACATACCGCAAAACCACGTACGTGCCTCTCGAATGAGCTCGAGTGATACTGAAAGCCGCAGCCCAAAACACTCCACGATCAGTGAGTGTGGCGTTCAGTGCTTCAAGATCAGAATTTTTTATATTTGTTAAACTACAGTAGCTTATACATGTCACGTGCAGGTGCGGTCCTAACTACCTGACTACCTCTTTGATTTTCAGGTTTGCTTCCACCGAGTGATTTGCGCTTTTCCGAGGTTACCTCCCGAAGCTTCCGCGCTACCTGGTTAGCTCCTGCTGCCAACGTCATGTCTTACCTGCTACGTTTCCGCAAGGCAGAAGATGTCACCGGAGACTACATTTCCCTGGCGTTGCCCAGCGATACCAACACAGCTGTCCTTCCGAATCTTTATCCCCTCACCACCTACGAAGTCAATGTCTTTGCTCAGTATGATAAAGGAGACAGTTTCCCTTTGACCGGTGAAGAGACAACTCTCGAAGGTAAGACGTTTACCTGAAATCAACCGAATGTGTTCGGAGTTATCGAAATGAAAACACTGAGCATCTCGGATTTGTATTTTTCCTCTCAGAACAAGGGACAGTAAGAAATCTACGAGTGACAGAAGAAACAACCAACAGTTTCAGGGTGTCGTGGCAAGCTGCGCCAGGTTCAGTGATCAGATACCGCCTATCCTACGTCCCGCTGAGCGGCACGGGAGAGGTACTGGAGGCCCAGACCCTTGGACCAGAGACGACCATAGTCCTCCAGGAGCTCTTCCCGATCACTACCTACCGTGTGTCTGTGTCTGCTGAGTATGCATCTGGCATTGGAAGCGAGATGCAGGTGGATGGAACCACCAAAGAGGGTGAGCAAGGAAAAGTGCTGACGCTAGGAAGTGTTGTCCAACTGACGTTATGGGAAATGATCAATCTTTCTCTGCTTTCAGCCCGCGGCTCTCCCCGTGACCTGCGTGTCTTCAATGAAACAATATCTACAATGAAACTGACGTGGAGGGCTGCTCCTGGCAATGTTCTTCAGTACAACATCGCCTTCAAGCCTGCCGAGGGAGGCGAGAGGAAGGAGGTAACCGTCAAAGGAGACACCACCCAGGCTGTACTGAAGAACCTCCAACCAGCCACTGAATATGAGCTGTTTGTCAGTGCTCGCTATTCTTCTGGTTTGGGTGATCCTCTCCTGGGCACCGGAACCACCTTAGAAGGTAAGACGCGCTGCCATATTGGTACTTTAAAGCCTTTTTTACCACAGTAGGATGGTTTATATTTCCAGTGTTTGCAGCATGCTTTGTGGATGTGGATGTGTTGGTGCTAGGGCTGGGCAAAACGATTATTGTCCTAATGGATGAATCTAGTGATGAATGTTTGGATGCATCGATGAATCTAATGATATATGTTACTGCTAAGCAGCTTACATGAGTTTTGCATTTACGGAGGTTGGGTGTTTATCTCTGAGTGTGTGTCTACGTGGGGGGTGTCTGGATGAATTAAAGGGTAAAAACCAGCGTTAGTAACAAAGTTGAAAACTTACGGTCGTTTTATGATCGGCCATTTCCACCTTACAAAGCCGGCAAACGACTGAATCACTTCCTGTTCGGTTCAAATATCCCCATACTGTAGAACTGCGTGTTCGGGGGGCGTGGAGCTCCTCTGT
>VURO01001878.1:0-14009 GCA_015108175.1 Pelvicachromis taeniatus
GTGCTTATTAAATGTTTAAACTGTAGAGATACAATAATTTTACTGCTGTAAAATCAGCATTGTATCTAATTTGAAATATAAACCTAATATCATCTGTTACTTAATATATTTTCTTTAAAAACAGTTGCGGGGGGTTGAATATCATAAATATAATAATCCATAATTATGTGGATATCCATATTAGATTGTTTTTAGTGAAATAAAAGCCCTCCAGAAAAGAAGGGAGTCCTGTAACTTACTCTAAAACAAAACATGTTCCCTAAAACGGTGGCCAGAGCTACAGACCCCCGTGTAACCCCATTACCCAGTTAGCTAGCAGTTAATCACCACTAACTACTTCGGCAGTTCATAAAAGGACATGTAATGTTTGTCGCACTGTTGCACAAACAGCACGCTCATTTATTTCAATTCATTTGTTGTTATAGACTATAGTGTGTGCTGTAGACCCTACATACTGTTTTGTTGCAGTCTGCACCTCCTAATTAATTTGCCTGCCTCTCCTCCAGCTCCGCACCACCCAGCCTGCAGAAAATGCGGGTGCACTTTGCAAGCTCGTACCCGGCTCATAACGAGCGGGCTCTGCCTTCAAGGGCGAGCATTGGTTAATGTCATGTGACTGATGCAAGCCAGAGCCATAATGTGGTGGTGCACCATCTTGCTGGAAAAAGTCAGGGAACGTGCCAGCTTCAATGCACAAAGAGGGAAACACATCATCAGTTTCCTGGAAAGTGGATTGGTCGTCGTGGCCCCCAAGGTGTCTCGATCTGACCCCCTTAGACTTTTATCTTTGGGGTCATCTGAAGGCAATTGTCTATGGTGTGAAGATACGAGATGTGCAGCACCTGAAACTATGGATCCTGGATGCCTGTGCTGGCATTTCTCCTGTGGTGTTGCTATCAGCGTGTGAAGAGAGGGACAAGAGGGTTGCATTGACAGTCCAACACAATGGGCAGCACATTGAACACATTTTATAAGTGGTCAGAAACTTGTAAATAACTCATGAAAGAATAAAGTTACGTTGAAACCAAGCACACCATTGTTTTTCTTGTGACATTACCAATAAGTTTGATGTGTCACATGACCCTCTTCCTATTGAAAAAACAAAAGTTGTATCCAAGATGGCCGACTTCTAAATGGCCCCCATGGTCACCACCCATCTTGAGGAGTTTGCCCCCTCACATATACTAATGTGCCACAAACAGGACTTTAATTTCACCAACCATTCCCATTTTATTAAGGTGTATCCATATAAATGGGCCACCCTTAGTTGAACTAGTATTTTTTATTATTCACACAAAATAAAGTAAATTATTATTATTATTAATAGTAGTAGTAGCAGTGGTAGTATCATAAATAACAACAGTAACCTCTCTCTGCTTTGTTTCCATGTATTCGGGTCTCCTCCAGCTGTTGTCTCCACCCTGTGGCTTGTATCAGTACTTGCAGCCTTATCTTTGTTTTCTTTAGCTGTTTAGTAAAAACAGTTATCATTTTCTGCAATACTGCTTTGCCTATTAATAATTGTTTGGTATACTTTATCTGGCAGATTGTGTTATCTGCAAAATATAATCAAATATAGTTTTCTGGTTCTGTCGTGTTATGAAGTCAGGTGATTATATATCCATAACGGTGACTGGATGTCCAGAGATAAAGAGAGGTGAAGAGGGAGGGGATGAATGAGTATATAAGTATAAAAAACACTTCCTGAACCTAAACAGTTTGTGTCCAGGCAGTGTTGGTTGGGAGCACCTTCAGGTGACTGTTTTTGTGACTTTGTGCTATATAAATAAAATTTAATTGAACTAAGCGTAAAATGAAAAGTATCTGGTCCCCTAAACATTTGATATGGCTGATGCAATACCATCACCATGACAATTAAAGGATTAAATTTATAAATAAGTGTAGTTATAATAATATTATATAATATTTATAATTGTTATATATATAATAGTTTGTAGACACTTCCATGGACACTGAGCAGCATATCAGTCAGATCAAAAATGATCACAAGCAAATTATTCCCCCCAGTTCTTTAAACGTATGGCCTGTTTCTCCACCGACTGATATGCTGCTCAGTGTCCATCGCTCCTTTTAAATCCCGTTTATCAGTGTTAATTTAGATATGTCCCTCTGAGGGTAAACACAATCTCCAGCATTTCTGAGCTAAGGAAACAAAGTTTATTAACGTAATGATATTATGTTATGTTTAGCAGCTGTCTGCACACGCTAAACTGTGACTATCACAGTGTATGTGGGTGTATGTTACAGAACGACAGAGGTATAAAAACATACAGGAGGCTTTTTATTGAAATAATTCATTGTTGTCTGAAAATAATATTGATATGAAGGCTATATGCATTTCCAGGAGCTGGAGCGGGCAACTTTAATCATTGCCAAGGTCCTTAATCTTGAA
Organism: Pelvicachromis taeniatus; assembly: GCA_015108175.1. Lineage (NCBI taxonomy): Eukaryota > Metazoa > Chordata > Actinopteri > Cichliformes > Cichlidae > Pelvicachromis > Pelvicachromis taeniatus. The sequence goes on from VURO01001878.1 coordinate 2,414, forward strand.
AAGGATCTGGAGGATCTGGAACACAGAAAGTAGAATATCTAAACAAATCTAACCAGCTAACCTCAAACACCGGTTACACTTTGCGCCTCTCTGGTGTATTTCTGCCACCAGTTCATACACACATACAGAAAGACATTACTATGACATCCACTTCAAATTGGTCTATTATTAATACACATGTATATATTTGCATGCATACTAATGAAAAAGCTCACTTGCACAAAATGTGTATACATTTTGCAAACATACAATGTGAGCAGTTAGACTTTTAACTCATTAAGTAGATCAAATGCACTTCCACAGAGAACTCAACTTTATATGATATGGCTTGTGTTTAGCTGTTGAGGCATCAGGTCTACTTTGTTGTGTCTCACACGTTTGCCTACATATTAAAAACTCTGACAGTGGTCTCTTGTCTGAGCAGAGATTCTAACATAGCCACATTAGTTCTACCAAGCAGTAAAATAAACTTTATAAAAACTCTTAAAATGGTAAAACATAAAACCTTCATGTTGAACCTAAAGGTCACAAATAGTAGGTATTTATCCACCCTATTTTCAGCTTCCGCTTCACTTGACTTGATTTTGTGCTAATTTCTGTTTTAAATGTCTAAATAATTTTAATTCAGATTACCAAATTTAGTTATAGCGCTAGTTGTACAAAACTTTTTATGAAGGCATATGTCAAAACAAAACAAAAAAACAATAAGAAAGGCAGTGGAAGCAAATCTAGCTGTTGTTTTATAATACATTGCAGTCTGAGTAGAGAAAAAAGTGATGTTATTTTGTGTTTCTCTACCAGAAACACAAAATCTAGGTGTGGAAGAAATTTAATTTAATTAAAAATGGCTATGCACAGCCATCTTCTTTGGAAACTGGGCTTTTAATCCCTGCTGAACACTTTCATATAAAACAGCAGGTTGACCACTATTCAGGTCCTTGCGCAGGATCCACATGTAATTGCTCTTTGAAATCCAGTCGTTGTCAGGCAGGACAGAAGTCCTGGGAATACTCAGCTCAGCAGGACTTATTTTCACGTAGAAGGCATGCTGCATTCCCTTACTCCAGGCACGTCCAGAGCCTCTGACTTTGGTTTGATCCTCATAAGGACCCTGCTGTTATCCATGGGACTATCCCAGTAGCTGTTAGAGACACATGCAGTGAGACATGCTGAAGGGAACAAAAGGCACAGACACCAAAAACAACAAAGACACTTTGGGCCTTATAATTTTCTGTCCTGATCCAGTTTTTATCTCTCAGTCGCCATCATGATTTGTCTTAATGCTGCTACCATCTGTGCCTGTGAGTGACTCACTCTGTAAAAGTTTCTGTTTTTACTTCCTCCCACACAGCCTTACCCTCCTTTCCTCACTCCCTCGTGGTCTGCTTCTAGGTTTAGCAGAAGGATTTAATCTGACTGTGTGGACTCCTGTTGATCTGCCTGCTACTGTATATAACCTCTCCAGAAACATCATACCCATCATCTGCTCCCATCATCAGAGTGCCACGTTCTTCCTCCTACTCTTTAACATTGTCATTTGAAGCCCGAGCAGGATCTGCCTCAGGAAGACCCAAATCTTTTTCTATCCTCATGCGAAGACCAGTGGGTGTGATTGGCCTGTTAGCAACTGACTGATTATTCTGCCCTCAAGCAACAAAGTCAAGGTTTTCCCTACCATTGTTTAGGATGAGTTCATTCTGCTGTTTAACACAATGTATCAACCATTTCAAGAACAACAAAAAATAAACAAAACAAAAAAGAGAAGCATTATAAAATGTTATAAACCTTTATGCTACATCACGAAACAAAGAAGCAATGGTTGATTGAAGAGTTGAACACAACTCTTGGTGAATTTTGCAGTCTGGACAGAAAGTTCTAGACACTGGATGATATATATATATAAATTAAAGGGTTAAATTCATTTTGCACACTGCATTTATTGACAATATGCAGTCTGTTACTGCAAGCTGCAGCGCTCATTATCTAATGGTATTTAAGGTAGCTTGTGATGGGCTAAAAATATTTTTAGTTTGGCATATTTTTGCAATTAGCTGGATGTTATGTTAGAACAGTTCACAGCATGTAAAAGCTTCACATTAAATAAGAGAAGATTACTAAATAAGAATATCAATACAGACAGGCAAATATTTAGTATGTATTCTTTAAAATCCTATACCTGCTATAACATAGTGCTGAAGCCAGTTACCCTCTTTTGTACCATGCACAACTATTTAGTTGGATTTTTTTATTTTCATTTGTGGTTTGGCGCTGGTTCTTAACTTAATATGTCCTGTTGTAATTGGAAATTTCCAATGTTTAGACCCTACAATAACACACAAAATCTCCAACCCACTATGAGCAACACTTTGGTGACAGTGGGAAGGAAAAACTCCCTTTTAAAAGAGACAAACCTTCAGCAGAACCAGGCTCTGGGATGTGGTGGCCATCTGCCGCGGCCAGTTGGTGATGAGGGAAGTAAGATTGAAGATTGGAAAAGGAGAGTGGTTATTTTGAACCACTCTGGTTTTAAAATTAAATTTAGATGCCCAATGTAAATGAATATTTTAAGCCAGTTTAAGAGTTTTGTCACGTAATTGCATGCACGTGTCCGTTAAATTTTAGCGTGCACGTGAGAAAACCCTAGAGATGAAATTTGGTCTCGTCAATTTCGCATGTTTTTCAAAAGTTTTGACGATTACTTTGGAAACACTGGGTTGTTTCCACTCATGAACAGTATTGGAGAAGTACACTTTTAACTGAGTTCATTGTATACAGTCAGACTGAGTTGTTCAAGGTTCTCGAGGGACATTTTGTACTTTTTGGACAAAAGTTTGATCCAGATCTTCTGGGAAAGCCTCTGTATGATAAACTCCCGATGTTGTGCTGTCGTCACTTTCTTTAACCACAGCGTGCACTACCAGATCTTTAATGAAATTGTTAACAACTTCCCTGTACTCGTCCCTGTTTTCAGAGACACTGAGTACTCTTTTGGGTAATGCCAACAAATGTTTGGTGAAAGTTGGGACAGTAATATTATCAAACTGTTCCCTGAGACTGAAAACCAAATTCTTTTCCTTGCATTTGTGTGTTTTGCAAAGATCCTTGAGAATGGCCTTGTCTAGATTTGTCAGCCATTTTGGGGATATATCCAAATGTTTGTCCTCAATTTCAGGCCAGATTTTCTCAATCATCGCTGATGAGCTCTGTGAAGAGCTTGCATTTAGATGAGACTTTTTCTCTTTTTTTTGACACCACCAACTGAACAACTCTGTTGACACAACTTTTCCTCCACTTTCAGTGTTGTCTCCAATGCTGATGTTTCAGTCTCTGTCTCCCGTTTTTGGTTTATCTCATCTTTAAATACCATCTGCACTTCTTCTAACACTTGTTCTGACTGTTCAATTTGTGTCTTTGTCTTTTCAAGGTGTTGCTTCTCCTCTTGCAGTGTCTGCACTTCAGTCAGTGCTGGTTTTGCCTTTTTGTACTCTGATGAGGACGAATCTGGGTTTGCCGTGTCTTCAGTCTCTGTCTTAGCCTCTGCTAATTCCATTCTTTGCTCGTCCAGTTTTTCCTGCACCACTTTCTGCTCTTCCAGGACTTTATTTTCCTCTTCCAGGACTTTTGTCTCCTGCGCCATATCCTCTGTCTGTGTTTTCTCATTCCACAGAGTTTCTTTGAGAGAGGCCTCATGTTTCTGAAGCTGTGCAAGTTCGGCAGACAGACTCTCCTTCTCCCGTTTCAGGATCAGGATTTCTCTGTCCCTCTGCTGAAGCTGCGCTTTCATACAGCTCTTCTCAATGTCTCCAGCTTGGATCACATCAGTGAAATGTGGGCCATCAGCTGTTTCATTTGCTGTCTGGCTGTCTTTGCTTCCTCTTTTAAAGGTTTATTTTCAGATAGAGCATTTACCAAGGCCTTCCTAACCTGAATAAGGGCGTCCAGTATACTCTTTGGCTGAGTGCACACAAAGTTTGGTTTTCCCTTTCCTTATGACATTATCATTGCGTAAGCCAAGCAGGGTTCGGTAATGAGAAAACCGGTAATGAGAAAACGACGCAAAGGACGCAACCGGGAGTAGCACTACGGGCTTCGGGGGCATGAGATGCACCTACATACCAACTTTGGTCGCAATCCGTGCAGCCGTATGTAAACGCATAGCCGGACAGACGAACGGACATCCTCTTTTATATATAGAGATATTTATAATTGTTATATATTATTAGTTTGTAGGCACTTCCCTTGGTTATGGTCTCTATATTCAGTTTCCAACACGCCTATCTTGCGTTAGTCACATTCATTCAGTCACAATTTGAATATTTAAATTGTAACTCGCGACAGCTCTCCTCCGAAGGCGAAGGTGGCCATAATGCACAAACTCATTCCATCAAACGAAGAAGAAAAAACAGACGAAGAAGAAGGCGGAGCTCAGCTACAAATTGATAGCCCAGAGAAGATAAGATAAGGCTATAGCTGGAAGGTTTTGCCCAATAATGAGGTAAAAACAAAAAAAAAAATAGCCCGAGTGAAATCTGTAAAGTTCAGGTGTCTGTTAAATAGCTCGATAATGTCGCACTCTGCTGCAAGAAGCTATGTTTAGCGTTAGCTGGCAAGTAGGATGCTAACTTCCTGACAGAAGTGAGAAAGCTGTCTTTGTTATTGTTAGCAATGTGAAGCAGAGTTAACGTTAATAACATTAGAGTACAAAGCAGTTATGATCACTAATTACAGGCTTATTAAGCTACAAACGGCGCTAACCACCTCGTATTGCGTACTTGTTGCTTATGTATTGCTTTTGTTGGATATTTCGGCAGGTTGTGAACGCGTCATCGAAACTGCAACAAACATGCAGCTTAACTGAAGAAAGCACAATGCTCGGATACTGTGACACTTCCAGTGCCAACTGACCACATGCCGTGGAGCCAAAGCAACAAGCCGACATCTAATTGTTAGCCTTCCAACTCAGGAAGCCAACCCTCATTTGACACCGCAGACTGTTTGTTCTTCTAAGGTGCTGTCTTCTTCTCTACCATGGTGGATAACCGGTACGCCACAGCTCTGGTCATCGGCTCCGTGCTGAGCCTGCTGGCCACGGTGTACCTCTCCGTGGCTGTGGGGACTCAGCACTGGTATGAGTACAATACCCCAGAAATTAATAATACAACCCACAGCGAACCCGTATTCCCCATGAACGGCACTCGGGCACTGTGGTGGAGATGTATCCTGGTAGCCAGTCCCTCATACTGGTTCAAATCTCCAGGTATTACTCACAATGGCACACCTGTTCAGCGTCCTCACTGACCAATCCTTTGTTTGATGATAGTGCTGCCTTCTAAATTTAAGAAGAAAACCTGGAACAAAATCATTTGTCTGTTAAACTCCATTTTTAACTTTAAGGAATTTTATTTAGATTAATTCTGCACATTGATTTCCCTCACTGGCTTTTCTGCATTCAGACTTGGTTTAACCAGTGCAGTTGACCCATTCCCGTGTTAAATGCTTTAAACTGTTAATTAAAGAGAAGACTTAGTTGGATTTGTGTTCTCTGACTTTTTTGGCTTTAGATCACAAGATGGAAACCCGCTGTTCGAGCTTTAGTCTTTCTGATCAGTTAGGTACAAAGTACAAACCTGGAAATGAGGAACAAGACCTGCTGAGAACATGTGAGTGTGTCCTTACTCTCCGTCAATCTATCTGGGGATACCTGTAGTTCATAAAATATGATTTTATATGATTCTTACTTTTTTGTTTTTTAACCCATCTTGTTTACTTCTGCTCCCTTCACTGTCTTCACTTGCACATCATTTGTTAAACATTAGAAAGTGTTGACAGAGTTTGAGTTTATCCTGTAACAATTGTTGTGCAGACTTGTGGAGGTGCCAGTTTCTGCTGCCCTTGGTGTCTCTGGCGCTGGTGTTCCTCAGTGTCCTCGTTGGGGTCTGCGCCTGCTTGTGCCGCAGCTTTACACCGACCTTCTGTGTGGGAGTACTCCATCTTCTTGCAGGTGAAAGCGATGATGATTTTTTTTTTTTTTAAAAGAGAGCATAAAACCTGTAATATCTTTTAATTTAATAGTTTAGGTTTAAGTCTCACTATTTTGACTGGTGCTTGAGTAATGTTGACAAAAACTAGTGGCACAATCAGGTCTAGGTCAAGCAGACTCCCATGAAAATATACTGATAGTATCTTAGAGTTTTCTCACCACAGTGAGAAACCTTTCATGTTTCACTGCATCCAGTTTAAAGTTTCAGAGTTCTTATGTGGAGCTGTAATGTAGAAATAAACACAGAGCAGCAAATGTTAATATTCTTTTTTCCCCAACTTATTGTTATATTTTTGCCGTTTTAATACGTCTGTCACCTGTTTCTCTGATAACGTCTCCAATTGAAGAAGCATTCAGCCAATCCATTTTGAAGAAGAGTCCAATGATGCGTCAAATGACGTCTTTTATGTGAGAGCCTGAAGCACAAAGCCCGGGTGAACAAAGAAAGTCGATGCCCACCAGTGTGATACCTGTTATCTCTGAGTGGGGTTTTAGCTTTTGTGAAGCCAGCTAACACAAAGTAATCCTGGCAATGAACTTACTTGGTAGTAGACCTCTCTGCAGTGACTTTTGGCTTCGGCTGTGCATGGCTTACTAGGGCCATAGATACCCAAAACCCTATAAAATCCTACGTCATAACATAGAGCTTAACCTGATGTGCACCTCTCTAGAAATGTAACACCACCTCTGGTTGACACAGCCTGCAACCACTGTGATTGTCCTGTTTTGTTCCGTCGACTCGTCCTATGAATTTCCAGCTACTTATTTACTTAATTTATCAGTGAGAGAAAACAGTCATGGCATCAGTACGATTGTCACCAAGTTCCTGAAGGGTAGTTTGCTGAAACTATTGGAATTGATGTGAGGGAAGAAGTGGAAAAAATTGAGGGACAAATATGTTTGCCCCATGTAGTCCCTACAAAGATTCACACAGAAGTCAAAATTTATGCAAGTGACCCATAACCAGCGGTGCTTGTTCCTAAAGCTTTGAGAATGACAACCTTTGAGGGTCCCCAGAACCCACTTTGAAAACCACTGCACCAGAACATGTATTCAACCAAAAACATCCCTCTGTTTTCATTTGTTTACTTTGGTCTTCGCCAGAAAACAATAAAGGTGGAGTGCATCTGCTAGATTTGTTTCTGCTTTGCATTAGAAGCTTAGTCTCAGATTTTTTTAAGATCCAAATGACCACAAACATAAACGTTCACACGATCTCATCCCGTTCCTTCATCGCTGCTTTTGACTCCTCAGGTCTGTGTTCTCTGGGCACCGTCTGCTGTTTCCTGGCCGGGGTGGATTTGGTCCACCGGTATTTCCCTGTGCCTGAAGGGGTGGAGGGCACCTTGGGCTGGTCTCTTTATCTTGCCCTCATATCCTTCCCTCTGCAGATGATGGCAGCTGCTCTGTTCCTGTGGGCGGCCAAAAGTCACCGTAAGAATTACACCCGCATGACCGCTTACAGGGTAGCATAAAAGAGAGAGAAACTGATAGTCGTACGGTTTAAGACGGCTTACGGGTTTCTATACATCTGCAGAAAATGGTTTCCGGTTAGGAGAGGATGTAAATAGGATAAAGGGTGCTTTTCACTTCATCTGAAACAGAATTTTCATAGTTAAAAAAAGAAGGAAAAAAAGCTCATTTACAGTATCTCAGACCTGTAGAAAGGAGTGGTGGTTTAATAGTTATTTCACCAGTGCTTTTTCTAGCATTTCTAACCTGTGTTTTACACAAAGGATGTTCTTAATGGTTTTAATCTTTAAGGGTTGCAGATCACTTATTGTTTCTGTTGTTAGCCATGTTTTTTTTGTGCATTATTTTATTGCCTTCTTTTTGGTTGTCATTTTCTTCTGAAGCTGCTCACCACATTGCCCTTAACTTCACACCTGGATTTATCCAGGACAAGGTAGCTTTCTCTGCATGAAAAAATATTAAATTTTATATATTTTATTTTATTAGTTTAAGTTTCTTTCATTCAGTTCTGTTTTTGCATAATTTAAAATATCCAGCCTGTGCATGCCTTTTCATCATCTGTGGTGATTGTTCATTCGAGCCTGTGGTATTTTCTGAAGTGTCATCACAAATGTGACCACTCATCTGTCACCTGTGTATGTAGATGTATTAATTTAGTTAGTATTTAAAAATATTAATATTTAAAAAATTTTAAAAAAGCAACAAAAAAGCTAAAGTGATGCCACACAAACCTGTGACCTTAAGCCCCAAATTATAATCTGCTATACTGCCATTTTACAGAGGGTTCGCTGCTCAACACCACCTAAATGTTTGTAAGCTGGAGTTTTGAGTCAGTTCTCCCATTCTTTCAGTTACTTATCTGACTGGTTTGGTAAGCTTTCAGATGTTTGCTGTTGATACTGTATATCAGCATTTCAGAGTGTGACTTTTTAAAATAATCACATTGGCAAAAAAGTTCAAATCCTCGTGAATCTGTGACCACTTACACATTTTTATGTGTGTAAAAGTCCAAAATGAGTAATATGTCAGCACTGATGAATACTAAACAAAACAAACTGTAATGTTTTGTGTCAGAATGATTTGTTACATGTCTGACATGTATACTTTTTGTAAATGTTTTTATGTATCCAGAAGCACACTGTACTATGTCTTAATAAATTTGTCATTTGCTGATGTTTTTTGTTTCATTCATATGATCCTTTTTAAAGGAGACTAGTAAAGATGATTAGTTCTTACTTACAACCTTACAGTGTCTTGTCATGTCTTACACATCGTCAGGAAGAACAATGGCAATTTTATATATACATAGAACATTTATTATACATAAATTCAATGTGCTTAACACGAAAGATAAAAGTTAAAGCAGTGTAAAATCTACACAGATCTTAAGGCCTTTTTTTGTTTGGACTGCCACAAAGTCTACATTTATGTTTTTGAGTGAAATGCCCTGAGCACTATGTGGATGTATTGGTACATTTAGCATTCGTTTCCCCTTTACAAACATTTATGACACTTATGATCCCTTAGCTTTCTGGGCAGCACCGTGATTTGATAGATAAAATTTGGCTTTATGACCATTACTTTAAAACAAACACTTTTCAGCTGTGCACTGTGTTAACAACCAATCACTACATGCTTGCATTATACAATTAACTTTATGTATAACAAAGTTTCCTTAACATGGTTATAAAGTGTCTGCTGAAAGATTTTAACAACATCTGCAAGGAATACAGAGACAACTGAAATAATTTTTAAAAAAAGTCTTTTTTAAGCACCTCAGATAAATATGACAGATTTCTTTTGCATCCGTTGGTCATGTCATTGAAAATAATTGTCACTTGCAGTGTAATGTTAGAACAAACTAATGTTGTAAAGTGTACTTAACACACTGGAGCATGTAGTTGCTCTGACCGATGACCATATTCCTGTTGATAACCGAGTGGATCTATTCATTTTATATAAATCCAAATCAAATACACAGTGCTAAGAAGATTATAGACAAAATTCATTCACGTTTATTTATTCATTTAAAAAGAATTCTGTATGTTAAATTTAGCTTGGAAAAAAATAAAATGATTGGACTTTAACTCTAGAGCCTGTGCAACACATCACTCAGATAAAGCTATAATAAGCTTCATTTTACATATCAACAAAGGTAGCAGCTGTTTCAGAGCTTCTGTACTGCACTGCAGGATGGAGTTATGTTTTACACATACAAACTCGATGTCAGTCATAACATCGATTTTGTGCATTTGCATATTTGAAATCATCAGAATAATTCTTATTTCCCACTTTATTATAATTTAAAATTGGGATATTTAAATTTAGCACTCTCAACCTGTCACTTTTATGGGTGGGAGTGTCAACTTTATCTTTCGAGCTAAATGGAAAGCGATCTTCTTTTCATAGTAGGCGCACTCATTGACAAAGAAGGGGTAGAGCTCTTCGTCGTCGTACTTCACCGTCTCCCCGGAAAATGACAGGAATATCGGATCGCCCCGCTGCAGAAGCTTGAAGTCATTATCCTGGAGAAAGACATGCAAATATGGCATTTACTGCTTAACAGTCTTTGAATTCATGAATGTAAATGTTCAGATGAAACCAGGTTAGGAAGGCTTGTTTAAGGCCAAACTTATACACAACCTCTCAAGGATACCTGAGAGTGTGAGGGAGTCTGCCAAAACACTCAGTATTTATTTTGTGGACACTGGACATGTCTAATGAGGAGGAGACCCTAGGATAAACTACATAGATGGATTGGACAGGTTTATGTCTCTCAGCTGGCTTGGAAACAACTAGGTGCTTCCAAACCTGCTGCAACTGTGACCCAGACTCAGATAATGAAAAGTGTGAAAGCTTAGACTACAAAACGTGCATCCATCTTGTACTGTACCTGTAACTTGGAGTGTATGGCAGCAGTGATTTCACCAGTCACTGGATTCCTTGGGTAATCGATGCTTTTCACCAAAGTGTATGCTTCCACTTCACCCCCTTTAAATGTGCTTCCTAATGAGGATTAAAGTTGCAGAGTTAATGGTGTCATTTCACACAGGGTTTGATTTTGCCACTGTAGGCCTTCCTGATGTTGTTGTTTGCCATTGCACAAATTGTTCACGGTTAACCCCACAGTCTAATTTACTGATGTCTGTCATGATTACTGTCATGACTGTTTGAATCAATTGTCATATTCAGCAGCAAAATTACAGAAAACATGTTTCATAAACCAAATATTTATATATCTAACAAATTGCAGAGGCCACTTTAGTCCCTGCTCCCACTAAAACCAGGTGAGGTGAAGCTCCAGCCACAGGATGTCTTGTACAATTAAGTGGACAATGCACTACACATGTGAGGAAGCATATGCATCAGATCTGTTTCCCCTCTTTATTTTGTTTGTTTGTTTCTGGGCTTTTTTGTCATCTTCTTGTATCTCAAAACCAGAATAAATGTAACTGAAGATATCGCCATGGCGATTATAAAAAAAAAAAAAACACTGAAAAGTAGCTAACTGAACAACTACAGACTACAAAATCATTTAAAGTAATATTTAAACCAAAGCCTAAATGAATGGGCATGCACAGCATTTTTAAAAGGGGTAGTGTCTTACCGGAATTGAATTCCTGAAGCCAACTGAATATATGATCCACTGCCTCTTTCACCATGTTATAGATATCTGCTCTGACCACACCATTGGGCTGTGGGCCAACCTCTATTGCTGCAAAGAACAAGGGAAACAATCATCTAAATATTTAATAAGCTCAGCTATGCAAAAGATGCACACAGACACACTTACCAAAGCCATGCTTGCCCACTGATTCTAAAGAATAAGCCTCAGAGATTGGTATGTCCAGCTGGATCGCTCGAACTTCCACAGAAGTCATTTTACTCTGAAAATCAAATATGTTTACTGTTGACTGCATGTTTGTCCTGGATTTTGCTTATAACTTTATATCTAGATTTTACTTAGTTAAGAACATAATTGCATGAGTGATGTACAAGCAACACCGACATACTGTAAAGTCTTTTGGTGAGAAAATACAGCTACCCAGAAGAAATTAAACAAAGACTAAGAAAAATTACTCA
>VURO01001878.1:18912-30565 GCA_015108175.1 Pelvicachromis taeniatus
AAAAACACGAATGAACTAGAAAGTGAGCAGTATTCATCCATTAGTTAACACGAATCAAACATGGGTTCACCCTCTCACACATTACCTTACTCAGTCACCTAGTTACCGAACTTATATGACACATGTTTTAAATCTTTTTTTTTTTTTAAACATACTGCGGTGCTAAATGAGGGCTTTAAGTTGGCTTGTCAGTAGTTTGCACGTGGCAGGCTGCCATACCTTTCAGTTACTTGCCTCGCGCTTCTGACGTGGTAAGGGTGGAGTACACTGAGCCTAACTAAAGGACCAGACCATCATGTGTGACAGCACGGGGGTGGCGTATATTTAACCTCTGGCTGTAAAATGGTTTGATTTGTGAGTATAATGTTGTGTCTCACTTAATTAGGTCAGCTTGTTCATACCTCGTTTTGACAGCTGTATTTTTGTAAGTACCGTTCAGGTCAGCTGACCGCGTTTTGGCACACATTTAGAAACGCTTCCTTGACTTTGAGTAGTACATTCTTACTACTTAAGGCCTCTGCTTCTTTGTTCTTTTGTATTTATGATTTTATGATTTAGGGAGAGTGAACTGAAACCACTTAAAAAAAGATCCGCTGATATATAAAATATGAAAATCATATTTTACGTTTTGGTTTTGACACAGTTACCTTTACACTGAAAAAAATCGAACATTTCATCCACATGATAAGTGATAGGTTACTGTTGCAACTACATAACAAATGTAAAGTATCTAAATGGTACACTTCAGGATTCAGGCATCCATTGTTAGTGTGCTATCCAGTTTCAAGCTGTCTAACACGTGAGAAGCACATGCTTCTCTAACATGTGCTTTTCACATGCTGGGAACATAAAGGTGATATATATCCAACTATGATCTCATTTAGGACAAAACCATACAAAACATCTTTAACTGAACAAAAAAATTACTCCTCCTTCTTCCTTGCAACATGTTCCTCTGAATTCATGTCCAGTCCTCCACATTGTCTCACTGACTCTGGCCGAATAAAATGATGAATAAACTATTAAAAAGACGGGTGTATCAGAAGGGCTCTTGAAATCAGTGTTTTTAACATCCAGCTTTGAGCTCTCCCAGTACTGCCTGTTGCATTATTCACTCCAGTTTGTCTAATGTTACTAACAAATGGGTTATTTGATGTGTTGCCATGCAGGCGTCAGCTTTACAATTATAACGCCCAGTAAGTGTTTTATTTTTCTCCTGGTGTGTATGGCTGCAATTAGCTCAAAAAGCACCTCGAGCAATCTTGCATTTATGAGCTCCTCAGTGACGTGGGTTGTTTGATGTTTCCATATTCTCGCACTTTTACAGAGCGGCACTTATTTTCAATATGTATTTATTGAAAGGCTGCACTGCTGGGTTTTATCACAGAGGCTGTGGGCCATTTAAAGCTGTGCACACTGTGAAAAGACCAAAAGAAGGTCAGAAAGTCTGTTTCCTCTCAGCAAGAACTCATTACCCAGAGGCCACCTCTTCTGGGCCACTCCCTCTTTAAAATGTCAGTGTTCGAAACTGTTGTAAACACGCCCTTACTTCCATACTAAAAAGGTCAGGAGCTATTTAATAACAGCTGATAGTATCATTAACTGTATCTTACATTTTCACCCTCTTTTTGTTTTCAATAATTCAGGCATCAGTTATTAGGTAGGAGGGTGACAGTGGGGGGTATGGATGTGTCTTCTTGTCAGGTGTCTGATCTCTGTGTGACGTTTGATCAATGAAAAGCAAATCACATCAGAATAGGCTGACAAAAGGAGTCTGACCCTGTGAGAATGAGTAAACTTTTAATACACAAAGTAATGCTTTTTTTAAATTTACAAATGCAACTGTTTGAGTTTAATAACAGTTTGACCTCAATCATTGTGATGTTGTGATGTGATAATTATCGTTTGGCTCTTGACAGAGGTGGTCACATCTTTCTCACTCTCCCTCCCTTATCTCTCCTGCTTAGCTTCCTCATGGCTTTGGTCTATTGTCTAACTCTCAGAGGCTCTCTCTATCTTCTTCTCTGAAACCAAGAAATTATCGATTTGATTATCTGGTCTCTCAGCGCAATTGACACCCTCTTCTCGACAAGAAGCCTGGGCTTGGGGGAGCCTATTTGTCCTGCAAGGATGGTTGTGGCTCGATACACAACGGACAGCTGTCATGTGCCTGGCAACGCTCTCAATGGAGGATGTTGAAGACATCGACCTATTTGGAACCATAATAACGGGGTTCTGCTGATTAGAGAACAGTCGTTCAGCATGACGCTGGTGGGTACAGCTGCTCAAAATCCCACAAGGCTGGCCGACATGATCATAAGTTGGGTAGAGCCACGAGTACTCAGACTGTGTTTATTGAACGCAATACGGATAAAATCATGGAGAAGCTTGTGACTCTACAACAGGAATTGATAGATCTGGGGACCAGTGATAAACATTAGATCATCTGCAAAATTAACCAAAACCAAACAACAACTATCTTCATGCAGCCTCCCCTCACCAGCTGGAAGCTCTAAAGCCAAAGCTGGAACAACAATTCTCCCAGATTACAAGATTGTGTATGACTCTCTGCCCTATCCTCCTACTCCTCAAGGTCACCTGCATCGGCTGGGAGGTTTTGTCCCTTTTGCTTAAAACTGGGTGAAAGGGCACTCTCTCTCGAGTTGGACACAGGATAGACACACATACACACAAGTACACAGATGCCGATATTCAGTCCAAACGCCTTCGATGCTTACTTCCACCTGATGCAGTCATGTGGGTCTGTGTCCAGCCTCTCTCCTCTTAGGAGCTCAGTCTGGGTGGAGTTCTTTTTTCTCCTCCTCTCCCCTCATGAATTGTATATTTCATTTTTTTTCTTACCATGCTACCTCTTCTAACCTGTTTTGTTATGTGATGTTTGTGCAATTTATGTATGGTCAGATGGGGTCCAATTTCACTGCAGGTAACATATACGTGTAATATTGCAAGTGACAAATAAAGGCTCATCATCATCATGTACCAAAATAAAATTAAAAGAATTGCTGTTTTAATCTACTCTCATAAGAGAAGCTCAGAAATAGAAGATGTGTTCATAAATTAGTCCTACATCCAGAAAATTTGAACAAAATTTGTGATTTAAAATTAATTTGAAACAAGAAATATGCAGCACCCTAAAGAGATTTTATTATATTCTACACTTATTGGTTTTACTGAGCTTTAGTCTAGTCAGGCTAACTTATGGCCTCTCACATCAGCTGAGCCTCTTACATAATATAGACAAACCCAGAAAATCCCAACACCACAAGCTTTGCTTTGGATGAAACAGCTATTACGGATTTAACAGTAGTATCACCCTCTTGCTGATTTAAAGCTTTAGACAGAGCTAATGCTAGAGCAACATTTTTAATGTTTTACAATGAAATTTATTTGATTTCTGCTGAAGTTATGACCAAAATTTGAGTGAAAAAACTCAAAAATTATCCTTTTTTTAACATTTATTGTCACACTTAACCTAGAATACTCCAACGTCTTTAAGCACACAAGCCTTCATCAACACAGTTCATGGAAATGCTGGATCTACATGTTCCACCAGGAGTACGTGTCCACCAGCGATGCTCCACCAATAGAAAAAACTTTCAAAACCTGGAGCAGATGCAGGATAGCAAAAAGGTATTAGCATGAAATCCAAAATATTTATTCAATTGAAATCAAATGTACACAACTACACATGATACCATCAACCACTGATAATACAAATCCATTTCTAGGGACAAACAAGATTTGAAAAATAAAAACAAACAAAAAACTGTAAAATCTCAGTCGTCATTTAAGCCAGTGTGTTTAGCAGTCTGTAATTTATGAACATAGAACATTTCCTTGTGTTTCAGATTCATTTGTCTGTCACTTTTTCCATATGAAAAGAGGAATGTGATCAATTCCAAAGGCTTGTAATGTGGATGTGATGCTATTGTGGAAGTGCAAGTAGTCCATAACAGTTATCCCAATAGTAGCTATTTATTTATTTTACTTGTTTATTTGCCTTTAAATGATGTGTTTTAGCTTAAAAGAGGTCCAAGACTTCAAACAAAAGCAATGTGTGTTTCTAATAACAGACAGAAAGAGAACAGAATAAAGTATTAATTTCTCCTTAAAAGCCTGCGTTCGATCAGAGAGTTTATATGTTTGGTTGATTTGTTGAACGATAGCAGACACTCACAGCATCAGGACCACTCTCTCTACCTCACCGGTCACATGTCCTGTGGGCACGTCGCGCGTCTGTGGCGCATCTTTGTAGAGGTCTCTGGCAGACTGAGCGAAACAGATCGGATCGAGCACACCTGAGGAATGGAAAACACAACCAGAAGTCTGACCAACCAGTTCGTGCAGCCTCCGTGGCGCGTCGCGCTGTGGTCGGTGGCTTACAGCACGGTACTGGCCGTGGCGGTCTTCGGGAACCTGATCGTGATTTGGATTATTCTGGCGCACAAACGGATGAGGACCGTCACCAACTATTTCCTGCTGAACTTGGCTTTCTCGGACGTTTCCATGGCCGCGTTCAACACGCTCATCAACTTCATCTACGCGGCTCACGGAGAGTGGTACTTCGGGCAGGTGTACTGCAGGTTCCACAACTTCTTTCCTGTCACCGCCGTGTTTGCCAGCATCTATTCCATGACCGCGATCGCCATCGACAGGTACGACTGTGACCTCTTTTTACGATCACTTTTTTCAGTTTGGTTTATTTTAAGATGACCCCCCCCCCCGCGCTGTATCAGCTGAACAGTAGTCCCGTGTTATTTTTTTGATTGTTTCATTTATTGTTTTGTCTGAATTTGGTCTGAAAATACTTATTTTTTTAGTTATTAAAGTTTTAATTTTTTCAGTCTTTAATCTGACTTTAAAAATAAACTACAACTGATGAATTACACACTTCAAATGCTTGAAAATGGGTCTTTGGGTCTAATGAGGTCTTAGGTAAATCATAGTGTTCTGCCACAGTAACGGCCACACCTGTTGTGTAAATCTCCATGTTTATATTTCAGGGTTTGCATCCCACCTGCGGAGAAACTCATACTTGTTGGCATCTACGGATAACTGAGCGCACTCACTAACTTGTGGGCTCTTGGTTGTAGGTACATGGCGATCATCCACCCTATGAAGCCTCGTCTGCCTGCTAAAGCCACTCTGGGGGTCATTGTCTGTATCTGGAGCTTGGCTGTGGTTCTGGCCTTCCCACTCTGCTACTTCTCCACCATCCGAACTCTGCCTCACAGGACCGTCTGCTATGTGGCCTGGCCCCGCATGGCCGAAGACTCCTTCATGTGAGATCACACTGACACCCTCCTCTGTTTTTCTCCCTTGCTGAAAACGTAACCATCCTTATCAATTCAGATTTGAACTGTCTTGTTTCTCGTAGCTTGCATCACTACCACTCTAACTAAAGCTGCTTTAGTCAAGCAGACACTTTAAAAGCTTGGCATCTGCTTCATTATTTGCACAGGTATCATATCATAGTTACAGTTCTGGTCTACATACTGCCCTTAGTGGTGATGGGCATCACCTACACCATTGTGGGGGTGACACTGTGGGGAGGTGAGATCCCTGGAGATTCATCTGATAACTACCAAGGACAGCTACAGGCTAAAAGGAAGGTAATCACTGTGCTCATCCAATGCATTCATCCTCTGCTTTAACGTTTTTCTTTAGTTTAATAATGTAAAATGTTTATGGAGAGAAAAAAACTTTACGTTCAGAATACTTCAGAACTTACGTTCAGAACTTACGTTTAAGTTCAGAATACTTCATTAATCCCTAAGGAAATTAAGGAATAGGAGTTATTTCTCCCATTCCAGAAAATATATATATTAAAAAACACTTACCTAAAACCAGAGAGGAAAACTACTAGAACTGAAATCCAACATGCAAAGTCTTACCATATTAAATGTGATACAGCAAACAATGAAATGTGTAAATACTTTAAGTTACTACTGCGTTAAAACATCCTTGGAAAAGCTATGGTATGCTAGTGCACAACAACAATAAGAGTGCAGATGTTTGATGACACATCTGCAGGTTTAAAGGAAACCCAAACACAATGAACAATCAAATGAAAAAAATAAATAAATACGAGCATGTCCGTTGATCGCTTCCAGCTTTGATCAGTAAAATGTGATGCAGCAGTGGTTCAGCTTTTATCTGAAAACCACATACAGAACAAATGCACCGGCACTTTATTGCCAGGCACTAATGTTGACCTTTGCAAACACAACCTGTCGAAACAGCCTGATCACACAGAAGTAAAGAAACTGGCCACATCCTGATAGCAGAGAATGGGATCCGGAGGGAATCGATTCACTCCTCAGCCAGACGGCACAGTGTGCTTTCCAGCAGCTACTGTGAGCGCTGGGTTGAACAGGGATTAAGGTCATTGCAGATGTCATGATGAGCGTCTATCAAGACGGGCCTGGGATTAACGTTATTGATAAATGCTCCATGTAGGATTATTCAAAGAGGGAACCTAAGGGTCAGACACTGAAAGTAACCATTGATTAAGGGTGTGTTGGATGGAATTAGAAGGGATGAATCTGTGGTTTTAGTTGTCTTTGACCCAGCAACAGTTACCCAGTTTGATTTTAATGATCTTATATTATTTTAGCCTTATTTGGCACTTTTTTCCTGAAAACTGAGGACAGTGAACATAACAACCACAAACTTATATAAACTTTAAAATAAGTCTGTTGCTTGCAGGAGTATTTTAACCCTGTAAGACACAGCCATCAAAAAAATTCAGAAAATTCAAATGTTCTTTTTACTTAGATGTTTAGTAGCCCTTACAAAATCCACAAAATGTTTTTGCTATATCATGTTGTGTGTGATGTATTTTTATTATATATTTATTATATATTTTTTGTATCACATTTGATACATGGGGCATTTTTGCCAACTTTTTGTTAACAACAATGTTAATATTTTACAAAAAAAGAGTTTTGTCTATAATATTTTGAAATTATGGCAAGTATTGATCATTTTGATGAGATAGAGGTATCAAAAACTCATATATCAAATATGATACAAAGGGCATCATAGGGTTAAGAATATTTCATGGCACTGTATCAGATAAGAAAGCATGCTGTTGCCGATGAGCTTCTGCTCATAAATGGCTGCCTGCTCCTTTTTAACCCCCTGCAGCATTTGCATTGTGCTGTGCTCTCGCTTCCATCCTACCTGAAACCTCCTGGGTACTGGTGCGTCATCCCTGACCTTTCCCTCTCCTCATGGCATCCATCCTGGATTCAGTGAATCGAAATTATAATTATAGAGAGATAAAAATGGTCAATAAACTCATTATTTCCTACACTGTGCATCAGAGCTACCACGGTGTCAGACGTTGTACACTTAAATGGCATTTAGAGACATGTTTACACTTATAATTTGATATTTCTCCTGCTAAGAATGATGTTTAGGATGCAAGTATGGATATCCTCAAAGTTCGAATAAGGAATAATTGCTTTACTGTATTGATTCTTTAAGAAACTAAAGATAGGATAGAATAATTTATTCCTGTTTCTATTCATGACGGTATTATGCTTCAGTTTGTGATATATAGTCATTTGTACCTTAAGCCAGATAAATCTTTTGTAAAACATTTTTTTGTTGTTTTGTCTCAGATGCCACATGAAAAGCAGTAAGACGGAGTTTATCTCATAAGGATTTTGTTTTATTATGTGATACTAGCACATTTTCTTGCAGTTACTTACGCTACATTTTCCATTTTGCACACTGAAGAAGGCTGTCTGTCAAAAATCACTGTGCTGTAAAATAGACCCGTTTGCAGCATTTTGACAGCAGGAAAATCACGTGTCACTCCTGACACTAATGAAGGCTCTGTTCTCTTCAAGTGCCCCAGCGAAACACGACAGTGTGGCAGCGAGCCAGCATGCAAAATACCAGCACCCAGAAATAGAAGCAGCTAAACGGAATTAAGCCATCATTCATTTTATTACTGGTGCCTCTCCTTTTCCGCTTTCCTGTGAAATGTCAGAATGTCTTCTGGGGGTGGGGGCCCGCCTACTGATTTGCCCTCCTGCTGATGGCTTTTGTCCTGCAGGTGGTGAAGATGATGATTATTGTAGTGGTTACCTTCGCCCTCTGCTGGCTGCCGTATCATGTCTACTTCATCGTGACGGGTCTCAACAAGCATCTGAGCAGGTGGAAGTACATCCAGCAGGTTTATCTGTCCGTGCTGTGGCTTGCAATGAGCTCCACCATGTACAATCCCATCATCTACTGCTGCCTCAATAGCAGGTGAGTCCAAGTCAGTCTACCCCATCATCTCACCAACCCAAATGAGAGCAAAATTACATGTCAGCGTTTGGTCGGCTGCAGGTTTCGGGCTGGTTTCAAGCAGGTTTTCCGCTGGTGTCCTTTTGTCCATGTGTCAAGCTACGATGAGCTGGAGCTCCAAAGCACAAGACTTCGACCGTGTCACCAGAGCAGCGTGTGCACCAGCATCCTGAGCAAAGACAAGAGCACTCGTGGAAACAGGTCGAAATCCAACTCTGAGCTGAATAATAAAGACAGTTAGGGTATTTCTGATCCCCTGAGCACACTCCAGCTCAATTTTTTATTTCTTTTACACTATTTTGAGCTAAGTGCTTGTTTTTTTTCCTGTGAATGTTTTTGCACTCACAAGCTTGAAGTCTATTAGTTGCCCCTCGTACAAGAAAAGAGACCAGGTGCCAAGAGAGCTTTTCAGTCTGTGGCACCAAGGCTCTGAAAGAGTTTACCACTCTGGCTTTGTTTAGCAGACTCTGTGGGGTCAAAACACAAAAACATTTAAAAACTCTTTTATTTAATCAGGCCTTCTGATGAATTCTTTTTTATTTGTTTTCTGTTTTAACATGCTTCTCTTTTGTAATTAATTTTTTTTATTGTTATACATCAATTTGTGAATTTAATGCCTGTGAAAAGTGCTATATAAATAATCTTTACTTACTTATTATGAAGGATTAAAGTGGCATTCAGAAGATGAAGAATGGCACAGCAAGGCTGAAAAAGACAGGCTCTATGCTGGTAAAACAGGTATGTAGTTGTCACACCCTGGCTGTTGATTTGTGCCATTTATTGAGTGTGCCTGAGGCTGACAAAGGAAGAGATGCTACATTAACTCAAACACACATAAATCATAGATATATACATGTTTTCGATGAATGCTTTTGTGGATTATTCTAATTTTAGAAATCATAAATATAACTATGAAACGTATCTGTTTTACTGCCCATTGTTCACTGATCAAAATGTTTAATAATTTAATTTTTTTATTATGACATGTTTCTGAATAATGTTTTTTAGACTAATTATCCAAATGTCATATTTTTAGTTGTTTCATCTACAATGTTGTGGGCTTATGTGTGTAAATTGAATTATGTGATCATGTTAGAAATTACATATGTGTTTCTTTGTTTTTTGCTTTTTTTTTTGAAAGGCACTAAATCACTTCATACAACTGTAACTACATTTAATTTTTCAGAATTGCATAACAAAGAATTTTAGATATTTCCATTGCTGAGTACCCAGAGGTAAAAAGGGAGAACTTGAATAAAACTTAAAAAAAATTCATTTTCTCTAGTTTGTTCTGATCATATTTGACGTCATTGTAGATTTTCACGTCTTTGTTTACTCACACAAACATGCTGTATATGTAGTGATGTGGACTGTCTCTCAGTGGCTCTGGGCATCAAAGTAATGTTGCTTTACTGACTTTAATGCCTTTAAGTCTGTTTTAGTGACACTGTTGTTGAAGGCGTTCAGATGTGACCTGTGTTTCATGCTTGTACATGTAAATTCACAAGTGCTTGCTGATGTAGTTACTGTTAGTTGCAGGAAGCAGTGCCGTGTGAACGGTATGATTTTTTTCTGTATATTAGTGTACTAACAGTATGTAGGTATTAATGTAAGTAAATTGTTGGTAATAATAAGTATTACAATACGTAAATATTTTGCTGCTGAGTCACACATGAATACAAAATAGAAACATTTAGCCTTTACAATGAATGTGTGTGTGTTTTATCAGCTTTTATGTGACTAATGTGAAGTCTAATGATTAGTGTTACATTTAGACAGTCATTGTTGTCCTGCTACTGGACCAGTGGTGTATTATGTTCTTTAATTTAGGGAACTTGGACTTTTTAAATGTGTAAATTTGTAAAAACAAAACAAAAACAAACATTTGTAGGTAAAATGTTTGTGCGATCAGATTAAATTGATTGTTAAGCTTTTTAATTTTTGCAATGTTGTTTATTTGACGGGGAAACAGAACGATACCTCGAGGTGTGGTTAGGGGTTAGGGTTCCTCTCAGTTTGAGAGGAAGAGCGTTGTTGACTGTAACGAAAAAAGCATCTCAAAATTTGTGAGCTGGTAATTTACACACTGAAGGAAGTTGTAACCAATATTCAACGTAGAAAATGTTTACTGCTGAAAATGCAAAAATGGAGTTCACTGATTAATTAAAGAAAAAGAGGAAACTGATGTACCTAAGATATTGAATTCAATTTTATGGTTCAAAGATTCAGTTAATCTGTCAGTTCATCTGTCAGTTCATCTGTCAGACATCTGTCAGTTCATTTACAGGTGAAAGTTTAACCCAGTGTGGTCTACACCAATTTTCTGAACTTAAAAACAAAATTTCTCAACTATTTGGATTTCCTATGTACCGCTCTGCCTTGTTCTTAGTCCTCTCGTGCTGCTCAATCCTGGAAACACCCATCTCTCATTTCTTGTCATCCTTTTAAAGTACACAAGTACAAGAAATAATAAACACATGCATAAATAAAAAAATGTGAATTGAGTATATAATTCATAACACATGGCAGAAACAGAAAACAAGATCTGATTATATTTTGGCAGCTTACTTCAAAACTTTATGTGGTAGACACTTCAATCTGCCAAATAAAGTGCCAACAAATTGTGAAATTAATTTTTTTTTTTTTTTAAAAAAGCAGTATTGTAGATGATAACACTGTTATTACAAAACAGCTAAAGGAAAGAAAGATGAGGCCACAAGCACTGATACAAGCCACAAGGTGGAGACAACAGCTGGAGGAGACCTGAAGACATGGAAACAAAGCAGAGAGAGGATTACTGTAATATCTTTTTTTTTTAGTTAGTGAAAACCTGACATGAGACATTACCAGATGGTAAAACCACTAAGATTCAGAAAATTTTGAAATTTGTGATTTATTTGAAATACATATAATTTTTCTTTCATGTGCTTCAAAAGTTAAATATTTATAT
Source organism: Pelvicachromis taeniatus (assembly GCA_015108175.1). Taxonomy (NCBI): domain Eukaryota; kingdom Metazoa; phylum Chordata; class Actinopteri; order Cichliformes; family Cichlidae; genus Pelvicachromis; species Pelvicachromis taeniatus. Next base: position 30,188 of record VURO01001878.1, read on the forward strand.
ATTTAATACCACACTGCAGTTCCAAGATCAACATTTGTGAACTTAATGTGAAAATTATTTCAGTATAATGGAGGGAATATGAATCTTACCGTGAAAAGATGTAACAGTTGTTTGAGCTTTTCAGTCCTGACTGTTTCAAAACAATCTGAAGATGTTCAGAATCATCATTGTTCTGCATAGTGGTAATTTCCTCCACAGTGAAAACTTCTGCTGGAGATAAGAGTATTTCATCCTGTTCTTGGCCGCACACATAGTCTTTCAGGTTGACAAAGAAGCAAGAAGTGAGATTTAAAATCGTGTCCTCACTGACGTCTTCAAGTCTCTTTAGCTCTTCATAGTCTGAATAAGCTGAGGTGAAACTTGTAAATCTGACTGTGG
>VURO01001886.1:0-15900 GCA_015108175.1 Pelvicachromis taeniatus
TGTCCGATTTTAACTATAAAACAAACCTTTAAGGCAAACGTATTCACGGTTTTAATTAAGCCAACACAGCAATGAAATAATTTTAGTTCACTTATAACTATGACTTTACTTGTTACATTATTAATTACACAGCAAGTTTAACAGCAACAAATACAATACCACAATATACAAACTATGTTAACTATCCACACACTGAAATAAACCACACATTAATATTTAAGTGATCCAGAGACTTATATCATGTTTAACTTGAGCAGTGAAAGTTCACGGGGGGTTGTAAACGATGATGTGCCAGGGGTGCGCTGTTCCCGCGGGGCTAGAGTGAGCCGTGACGACCCGCTCAGCGATCGAGCTGGTGGGTAATAAAGAGTCATATTAAAACAAAGTTGCTGCCGCCAATGTTGGAAACTGGAATCGGCTGGGCTGCGCTATGAATTCTGGGATATGGTGGGCAACGAAGGATACACCTGACCCATCCTTCAAATTCGGAAAATGGAGGATGCATTTGTCGGCCGCATTTGTCGGAGTCTACGAATTGGGACAGCCTACGTCGCGTCGCTGTGACGTAACCGGTCTGCAAATACAGCCTAAGGAGGATGCAACCTCTGAATTGGTTCATTAGTCAGCTGGCCAGGCACACCTGTTCACCACACACCTCTGGTACCGCAGCAGGCCAAAGACCACAGCTGTGTCCCAATTCAGTGTCTGCATCCTCCGGAGGACACGGCCTTCGCGCTCTACCGTGGCCGGGTCCTCCGAAGACCGAGAAGGCCAGAAGTGCCAGGCTAGGGGCAGGAAATGGGACAGTCTAGCCTTCAGATTTGCGTCACCAGCTGTTCCCGCCCTTACCGCTTCCTCCTCCTCCGTGACATGAGGATGCCGCGGTAACACTTGCTCTGTTTCTAATCTTAATAAAGCTCTCTGCAGGCCCATCTTCGGACACGGCCGTTCTCGGCTTCCGTACCCATTCCCCTGATGGTCCTGATCAAAGTCGAGGTAGCAGTCGTCTTTAAGTTGGTACTTTTGTAGGAGGGACTGGCTGATGAACCCTCTGAAGAAACTGGGGCTCTGTCGGTTCTTTTGGCTGACATGTGCTTCCCCCTTGTGGTTTTTTTGAGGAGGTAAAAAAATGTTCCTTAATCTTTGCTGGTGATCCCTGACTGCATGCAGCTGAAGGATGAAAGTAGCAAAGTGTTGCACAATGGCTGACTGGGTTTTGTTGCTGTTTGCCATCATTCCTGAAGGGACCACTTAAATTTCTAGAGGTCTCACTGTTGCTTTTCCTTCTGCATGTCTGTGCAGGAGCTCTCCCAGTTTCAGACATGACTGAATTCTCAGACATCTTTCTCCTGCTGTCAGCAAATGTTTGTGCTCTTGCTGATTCTAAACTGCCTTCACAGCTACTGTCCTGCTGCCTGTTTTGAATGCCTGATTTCCATTTTGCCACAGATTGGTCGGTACTTTTGCTGCTGCCTGCATTACAGAGACCGCTGGGAACAGGAACAGGTGAGCGGGTGATATTGATGTTTCTTGGCCTGCACGCAGGGCTGCTCATTCTCTCCCTCTGCGGTGACCATTCACACTCTGTGTTTTGGCTGTGAATCCTGCTGTTTATCGATAAATGGGTTTTGTGGAGGGGTGAGTTTCTCTCAGATTTTACTTCAAAATTAGCACTAGAATCCAGGGTCTTGCAGTAAAGACGAGAACTATCTTGTTCTGGACAAACACCGCACTGGTTATTACTTCTCATTATGTGGTCAGTGGTGAGGAGGCTTTGTGTATGCCGAGATGTGTCAGCAGTGCTGCAGGTAGGTGTTTTGCTTGACTTATTGAAAGCCGATGTGACTCTATGGTGACTGTGAGTCCTGGATAGTGAGGTCTTAGAGGGAGGGGGTCTAGCTGGAGGCCTGGGTATAGGAGGGGACAGAGGAGGAGGTGGATGTGGTCTTAAGACTGACGGAGGTGATAAAGTTTTCAGACTCTCTGAGCTTTGTGCTGCTGGCAGTCTGTGGTAAAAGAATCAGAAGTTCATGAATTAAAGGAGTTCATTCACAATGACAACAAAAAGAAGCAGTTAAATGCACTGAAGGTATTTTTTCTGGTGTTGTTATAGGAAAAGTGTCATTGTGTTCACGTTCAAAATGATTCAATGGAATAAGAAGACGAAAACAATCAATGATAGTGAAGCATCTGTTTTCGTATTAATTACATCGCTGTCAATCATAATAATGCATACTAACCTGAAACCTTTCTTTGCAGTCAGAGGGGACGAAGGTGAGAACAGAAAGGAGCTGAGCTCCAAATCCACTTGTATAGCTCCTCTAAGTTCTCTCAGGTCTACAAATACACAAACACAACATATCTGTCATATGAAATGGTCTCAAATATGATTAAAACTATTGTGAGATATTGTGATTATTAATTACAAAGATTACGATCAAGTCTCTGTCAATCCTAACTAATCCCTGAATGCCTCCTTGTACTTACGAACTACTTTTTGTGCCTGTTAATCAGCAGAAGACAGACCCTGCATAGCTCACTTTTACATTCATAAATATGTCTTGGAATCAGTTTCAAATTGTAAACTGAAATAAAGACACATAACGCATGTTGGACAAAAAGTACTGCCAGCAGATGGCAGCAGATGCCAAAAATGTGACTTAACCTGCAAGTGAAGGTTCAGATTTATGAAGTCCGCTGTGACACATTTGTTTAATGTTTGCCTGCAAGAAACACAAAGCACAGGAGAAAGAGAAACTTGAGAGCTCATGTTAATTGTGCAGTTTTACTCTTCATCGCAGCAGTGTTTAGCATAATGCTGTGACACCAAACTAGGACAGGCTGGAAAAATAGGATATAAATGTATTAAACATGCTTAAGATGAGGCTTTGGAAATAGCAAAGGAACAGGGAAGAGGCTAAAACTAACAGCGGGAGGAGAAGGAAAGGAATGTGTGTATGTGTGTAACCGCTAAACGTTTGAGCAGCAGTGTTCCATCATAATTTGGCTTCAAACATCTATATCCATAGCAAATGAAAACCATAGCGCTCTGTGTGTTTGTGTGTGTCTGAAACTCACAAAACCAAAGACCTGATTGCAAAATGTGTCTTCATGTGCATGTGTTTGTTACGAGAGACTGGCACAGCCTCCTGCTCATTTTACAGCAGCACACATACTAAGAGTCTTTATAGTGACCGCAGACTATTACACAAACACACATGCACACATGCACAAACACAGACATACCCAAATATACCCACGGGCCTGGAGACTGACAGATAAAGCACATATTCTGACCTGTTCTCCCGGTGGGATTCAAACCCAAACGTTCCAGCATTGTCTTTCAGAGCGACAGACAAAGTATGCGCAGTGCCACCGGCAGAGAAGTGACTGAAATCTAAAACAACTCCAAAGCGCACGCACTCCAAAAATAGCCTCTGTGGTCCGTGTGGGGTTTGAACACATTACCACAGTGTAGACTTGGTGGTATTTTAGGAAAGGCTGTATGTTTTAGTGATTAATCTGATACATGAGAACCCAAATCCGCCTCTGCACAACGCACATTCACAGCAACTTCCTCTGCAACTTAATCCTTCTACAAAATCCAGCTCAAAGCAGTATGACAGCCATCTTTTCATAACCTGAGGTGGTGGTTCTCTAAGATGGCTCTGTCAAGCTTGACCAAGTTGGTCAACCAGTAAAAAAAAAGTTTAATACTTTCAGCATCCTGATGGAACACCTTATATAAGTTGTTTTTTTTATGGCTGAGTAAAAATAGGCCAGCAACCTCGTTGTGACTAGGAAAAATTGGTGGTCGCCTGGTGAATGCAATGCAAAGTTTTTTTCCCATTTGGCAAACGATTGCAAGAAGTTGTAGTGAACACTTTTAATAGCAAGCCCATTGCCCCTTTTGACCACTTTGACTACCTGTCTACAAGCAAGCGTTGGCTGATTCAGAGTGAGGGCAGTAACTCTCTGACAGACTGGTGAAGGTTTGCAAATAACTGCCCCGTTTAAAAATGCAGACAGACTGCCAGTAAATTGCAATCAATTTCAGTCAGTTTGCGCCGATAAGCTCAACTCCACTGTTACCTTTGTTTTTGCAATGGCGCACTCAACTCGGCTGTTTGTATTCTGGTTATAATCCTATATAAAAGAAAGGCTGTTGAGCACCTATGTTATTATACAGTTAAATGACCATCCTGCAGCACCTGTGTCACCCATTGTGAAGGAATTCTTGAATTTGTCTTGCATATCTATGAGACACTGGCTGGATTGTAGCATTTGGTGGAGAAGCTACACCAAATGCTACACAAAAAACTATCCAATCTGACCAGAACTGGATAGTTTAGATGACATAGGACGACATATTAAGGTCATATTTTAATCACAGTATAACTTTTATGAAGTCAGTACTGTCAGAAATGCATCACCATAGAGAAGTAATAATACTCTAGCTGCTGTTGCACTGTGATGTGCTTGTTTATCTCTGAGATGGGACCATATTATGTGGATTTTAGAAACCAGGTGGGTAGGACAGCTTTGAGTTAGAGCAGTGACATTATGAGGAGGAAGTAATTAAGCTGTGATTAAGTCACGACGATTCCTAATTACCAGCCAGTGTCCATTCCTCTGGTTTAAAAAGAATAAGTTCACTTATTAACAGATTATGTAAAATTGTGTGTAAACCTGCACTGACAGCACGGTCTTTGTTTTAGAGTCTGGATTTTTTTTTTTTTACATATTTTCCACAGCTCGAGTGTATACTACAGTTTTATACTCAGTACACTCAAACAGGGATCTGTAGGGTTGTGTGTATACGTGTGTGAGTTCCCCTAACTACTGTCATTAAGAGTTGCTTGTTTGGTGCTGGCCCAAGTCACTATACAAGCCTCCCTCCTGCTAGGAGAAAATGGGTCATTATGACTGTGTTTAGGACCATCTAATGATTGTCCGCTACATCCAGCACTAAAAAGGCAATTAGCTCATACTGTAACAACCCCTATATGCTTGATATGCCTTTGTTTAATGGCTGTTTTAAAAACAATATAACTTAACTGCACCGAATAACTCTAAATCAATAAAAACCTCAGCTGTGCGTGGTAAAAAAGCTTACTGGCAGACAGGGTTGCTCAACATTTCATAGCATTTAGAACATGTGGTTGATTATGTAAACAAGAAAAAGCCCAAAACAAAAAATGTAGAAATTAAAAGCAGCCCTTGGAACAAAACAGAGTTTAACAATTATGATCTAAAAACTGTGACTTGAATATTCAAATGTTTTCCTGCTTAGCGCTACCTCTCCATAACATCTTCCAATTTGGAGCAGAATCTAAATGTCCCTTCAAAACAAACAGAAAGAGAATTGGTGATTTAAAGAAAAATATACACAAGTCTCTGAACTATTTCTAAATCTTTACTGTATATTCCTTTATGACCGTCTCAGATTTGGTGAGACTGTAGACCTGTTAATAATCTAACAAGTCACAGACGATCCTGAGGCCAGTGTTGAGTATCGTTCCAAGATATGAAGCGCTTGCTTTCAATAAAGTAACAATGACTTGCACAATATAAGGCCAACATATTCCCCACATCTGGGACTGAACATGCACAGTGAGTTCGTGCCAATCGAACATCAGACAGCAGACACTTGCTTAAGGAAACAATTTCCTTACTGGCACTGATCGCAATCTCTTTTAAATGAGATCTAAGAAAGATAAAGAAAAGTGGTTACAATTAACTTCCCACTGTCAGGTGTTTAAAGCCAAGACATGCTTGGGTCACATTTCCTCTTTATCTTTCCTCTTCTATGTTGGGTTTTACCTCGTCAACAATAAAAAGCTCAATGAGGGTTTCAACATTGTGTACCTTTCCCGCTTTGTTTATCTTTTTAATGGCATCTTCGCCTCACAAGAGCGTTTGAGTCATTTAAGAAGCTGTTCGTGCTTCAGCACAACAACACGTCATCCACTGCTGGGTCCTTGGAAACATGCAGTGAACTTGAGTGTCTGTCCTTTGCTTAGGTTTCTAATATTTCCAAGAGAAGCTGTTGGCAATGTAACACTTGTAGACGGTCAGACACAAAAGGAGGGTTCACATCTGGGCAGCAGAAAAGGGCTACATCTGGCTAAACTCACTCTGTTTCTGTGATAACGTACATGTGTAGTCAGATTAAGTGGCCTGGGTTTTGTGTGCGTGTGTGTGTGTGTGAAAATGTCTTCATATGCTGTTTGAGAGATTGGGAGGAGATTGATCTTACTCTTGGCCGGAAAAATGGAAAATACAAGTTCAGACTTAGGCTTTGCAGGCTTTTGTGAGCGTGCACGCATGTTGATGTTTGAAAATGTTCGCTGTGGCTGGGCTTCAGCGCCAAAAAGAGAATTAGCAGGATTGCCTAAGGGCCTGAAACTAAGAGGAAAAAACATATCTTTTGTCTTTAGGCTAAAAATATGCTGACGCACTAGGAAGTCAGTGTAATGGAAATGATGAGCATGCATCAAACAACTGAAGTTCGAAAAATGCTAAATGCTAAAAATGCCATTTCATATGTAGATTCTTTGGAGGAAGGTAAACTAAACCGTTTAAGGAATCAGAGGGAAAATTACACCTGAAGAAAAACCATCCTCTACAGATTCTGCTACATATTGATGAAGTGCATATTATTCAGGCCTCACAGAACATTGCGATGCTCATAATTTGTGGATTGTTTGGATGTGTAAAATTCACAGCCGCGCTGGTGTAGTTACCTGTAAATAACTCTGGATTTTCACCAGTGTTGCATTGGCAACTAAAAAACAAGGTCGCGTAAGCATTCATTTGATGTTCCATCCTGATCTTCTTACCTTTAAATGCTTCACCAGTCTGGTCAGTTCTTCACATTCCCCTATTAGGAGAGCTCTGCATGGGTGGATAGACAGACAGACTGACAGATCAATATCAGTTTCAATATGATGGAAAAGCACGCAGATTCAGTGACAACAGAATAGGTGCACTGCTCGGAATTTATCCTCTGCAGTTTTCGTACAGTACAGAGGAAACTGTGTCCTGTTTTTCTTTTCCCTCCCTATCTTTGCCCTTCTCTGGTTACATAACCGTAGTAGATTTTATTCACTTCTTTCAAATGAAAAAGAATCTTCTGCTGGCTCTGGTCAGGTCTGGGATCCATTTATTGACAATGGGGCCTTTTGTTCTGGTCTAGGCAGGAAATGGGAGAGAGAGAGAAAGAGGGAGGGAAGCGTTTTTCTAAGGTAGCTCCAGCGACTGCTTTGCCCCGTGGGCCTCAGAGTGAGGGGTGGAGGAAGGAACGGAGGGATGGAGCGTGAAGGAGGCAGGGCAATGACAAAAGCCACAGAGGAAGGCTGAGGGGGAAATTAAGGGGAAAATGAGAGGGCTCAGAGAAACTCTGACTTTCAGAGTTACAAAGAGCAAATATGAATGAGTCAGTCACAAAAAAAAAGAAAAAGATACGCAAGACGTGTCGCTGCTAGACTATATTACAAAAACCAGGATAAGAGTTCATTCTTTAACTATTGTACCAGTGTGAACTGTGCTCTTTCCTAGTTTGTACCGCATGAATGTCCTGACGTTATTCCACTAAAATGGGTCTGTATATAAGCTGCACTACATGCTCATGTATAAGGGCACGGAAAAAAGATTTTAGGGGTCACAATAAACAAACAGAGCATGCAGACCGGTTTGATTTCACAGAAGACTATAAAGATTATTTATAGGAAGATCTGATAATGTATTTGCTTAATAAAATCTGGATGTATTAGGGCGATTCTGCAGGATTTGTAAATAAATTCAATTCATTTGACCCTGAAGGGCAGACTTTGTGGATTCACAGCAAGCACTGAGCCTCTTTTTAAAAAAATAATTTCATTAGCATTAAAAGATTTTCATTTGTTTTCTTTTTCTTTTAAAGCTGTAACTTTGAGGACTCGTGACATCAGTGTTGCTTACTTACGCATACCACAGATACAGGAGCAACATTCAGCGTTGTTTCGAGTCTCAGGTTTCAGGTTTTGATGCCTGGCCCTCAGCTTCTTAGCGTTAACAGACTGTCACTTACTCCATCTATCTGCTGTTTGGTGCTAAGTACGGTGAGCAGACAGCAGACTGCTGTGGCTTCAAACAACAACCACATGTGAACTCTCCAAATGACCCACAAACAGTAAAAGCTGAGGGATTTAAAACTTAACAAAGGTCTGACAGTAGTGCAGATCTGAACATTCAGACAATAATATTCACTTTGGTACAAATAATCCAGTTCAAAGTTGATTCATATACAAAAGTTTTTTTTTAAAGCTTTTAAAATCCTTAACATAGCAAAAACTCACCTGAGTCGATCAACTACTTGGTCTATCTCGGTGACGTTAAGCTTTCCTCTTACTGCTTCGATCTCATCTTCAGCTCTGGACTGGACTGAACAGCGGGTGTCTGGCCTAAAGAGGGACAGGTGAGAATTGAAGACAGAAGATTACAAGACTTTATCAAGTTCTGCATAATCTCAGGAAATTAAGCAAGTCTGGACTCTTGCTAACCTGCTTCCATAGTCAGTATCTTCAGGGTTGGTGCAGTTACTGTAACAGCTGTCCCGGTGGCCGAGGGCGTAGCTTAGAGTCTCAGGTTTGTACTGATGCAGGAGCTCCTCAACATCTCTAATACAAAAGAGCCACAGACTGAGCTTTTGCTTTTCTGCAGTTTTCCACAGTGCTTCAATTCTTTGCACAGCCTAACGGGCTGAAAATGTATCCAAGCACTTTGCTCTTTTTCATATGAAAAGCTACACTGCAGTAATATTGGTTGGAAAAGTGAGGAAAGTTGTGAGAGAATGTGCTGTTTGGTGCTGAGAATATAATGAAGCTTATGCACAAGTTCAGTAAGAAAGATCTATAATCACTCATCTGTGTGTTTAGCTGCTAGTCTATTCTTTGCATCACTCCCACTTTCCCAGGGTGTCAAAACTCAATGCTGACATCACTGCTCTAGTCCAATCACCTTCTTGCCTGCCAGCTTCAACCCAATCTGCTTCCAATCTGTTTAATTTAAACCTCAGTGCTCTTCTGTCATTCTCTCCTTCAGACGTTCATTCACGCAACCCACTTCCTCCTCTCCACAGCACCCGAGTCACTCAGAGCGCCATCCAAGCTTTCATCTTCATAGGTCCAGCCCTACTTCCTATCACTGTTAGGACGCCGTTCTGCTATGATAGGTCATTGAAATCTAATCGCCAAATAGCTTAATTGAATTCTGTATATCAATAAATCATGTTCTGTTCTTCCAAATTATCTCTTCTTATTGAATGACATTTTTATCTGGGAAAAAAAATTCATCTCACATCTCACAGCAAAAAATTATAGCAGCAGCATTAAATCTTTTTCACTCATGGACAAAGCCAGACCACTGGGGCAGCTGCAGGTGAAGTGACTCTCTGTCTGGTCAATTCTGTTTAATTTCACAGTCACTGCATGATAGAAAATGCATGTTTTTATGCTACTCTGGCAACGATAATCATCTATGTGTGTTTGTGTATGTGTAAGGAATTGAATGGTAGGAACATCAGGACCACACAGGAGGAAGCCTACCAGATAAATCACTCAGCTTCACAAGGCACACACCCACCCCCACAGCCTCATACAAACGATTCAAACACAGAAAAATGCAGCACCGCTGCGTCAGCAACTATTGCTGAAACCAGTTGTTCCAGTTCAGTCTGGTAAACCTTTTTTTTTTTAAAAGGTACAAATATTTTCTGTGAGGTCCACACCTGGATGAATAACTTCTCAATTTTAACGCCAACAGTACATATTAAATAAACAGATGGTTGTTGAGCTCTACAGTGAAAGTGGTATCAGCGAGAAGTGTGTGTTAGGCTTGTTCCTGAAAGCCATTCAGCCGATATGCACTTGGGACTTAGCCTAATTGAACGATCAAAGACCTGGATCACACACAGTACCATGCATCAAGGTCAACAACTACACTGAAGCCAACTTCAAAGAGAAAAGGCGATTTGTGCTGGCACAGATTGTGTGGCACCAATGCCTTTTTTGGCACTATTCCCTCCCAGCCAATAACAATAGCCTTCGTTTCTCGGTCTGAATGGTACTTTTTTATAATCCATTTACATCCAAACCAGAGCACTTTACAAGAGTGACTTGTGTTGTGCAAGCGAGCGAGGCTTCAGTTTGTGTCTTGCTCAGTGACACGTTAATAAGACACTGTGCTGTTCTGGGCATCAGACCTGTAGCCTTATGGATATTGGATTGTCAGCTTAAACATCAGGCCTTGCTGCCATCTGTAAAAAAAAAAAAAAAAAAAAAATCCCTTTAAGATTGCTTCAAAATAAATCCCTGTCAACTGAGCTGTCATAACACGCACCAGTGTAACATTTTATATTTCTTTTGATCCACGAACTAGATTCAGTAGGAGACTGTGGAGAGGAAAGTCTTAAATAAATAAAAAAAAAACAGCCAGTCAGCGGAGGGCAGTGCTGGTCTGTTGCTTAACTTTGATCAAAACTGAAATATCTCTCAACTAATGGATGAATGAATTCGAGCGTGGTGCTGTAATAGGATGTCACCGCTGCAGCAGTTAGTGAGTTTGTGAATTTTCTTCCCTCCTAGATATTCCACCATCAACTGTAAGTGGCATTACAGCAAAGTGGAAGCGTTTAGGAGGCACAGCAACTCAGCCATGAAGTGAATGACCACGTAAAGTTACAGAGCGGGGTCGCTGAGTGCTGAGGTGCATAGTGCATAAAAGTCGCCAACTCTCTGCTGACTCACTAACTGCAGAGCTCTGAACCTCCTCTGGATCTAACATGAGCTGGAAGCACACAAACTTCCAGTACACAAACTGTGTGCTGGAAGCCTCATGGCACTGGTTTCCAGGCTTTACATTACCAAGCACAATGTTAGCATTGAAATGGAGTAGTGCAAAGGACGCGGCCACTGAGCTTGAGAGCAGTGGAAACGTGTTCTGTGAAGTGGTGAAATCACACATTTCTATCAGGCAGCATGTAATGCCAGGAGAACGTTACCTGTCTCACTGTAAAGTTTGGTGGAGAAGGAGTGGAGTTTAATACTTGTTTCATGTTCATGTTGACAACACGATGTACAATGCTCATTTTCATAATTTCCTATGGTTGTGACATAAATATCTTTAATGGGGTTGTTTTTCTGGGGTTGTCCTGAGGCCCTTAAAGGACATTTTTAATGCTTCAGACATCTTGGACAATTCTATGTTTCCAGCTTTAACAGTTTGGGAAAGGCTATTTTCTGCTTCAGCATGCTCCAGTGCACAAAGTAACATCCATGGTCGGATGAGTTTGGTGTGGAAGAACTTGACTGGCCTGCACAGAGCCCTGACCTCAATCCCAACAAGCACCTTTAGGATGAACTGGAACCACGACTGAACCAGGCCATGTTGAACAATGCTTTTCTCGATGAATGGCAAAAAACTCGGACACATTCCAAAATCTCACGGAAAGCCTTCTCAGAAGAGTGAAATGTGTTCTAGAAGCAACAGGAAGACCAGCTCCATATTAACACCTTTGGATTAACAGGTTTCTGCAAGTTTCACCAAGTCAGATTTTTATACCTGTTTCCATGGTGTCATTTTTGACTACTAAATACACAAAATAAGGAATTTTCTTACATTTATTTCTTTGGGTTCGAGATATGTCAGCATGTATGGCAAAAGGACAGAACTCAGAAAGACTCCCAGGTTGGAACCTCTGCTGACATAGTGATTTAAAAACCTGTGAGCTTTTTGGCTAACGCTGTTAGTGCAGACTGGGTGGCAATCAGGTCAGACTTTTGCCCTGTAAACAGGGCAGGCTTTTGCTGGTGTCTTTCTTAAGGTGTTTTTATGGTTCTGTTTTAATTAACATGTCATTTTTTTAAAAGTAAACTTCTTAATCCTATAATCAAGTCCAATTTAAAGCCTAAATTTCTGATTATTAGTTTTTCATGACTTTTTAAAGGTCCACAGAAACCCACAGAATAAAAAGCTGCCTCAAGCCTACAACAGCCTGCACAAATTGACAGGCAATAAATGGTAAGCCACAAAGCGGAGAGCAATCCATCTTATGTCCTAAAAGGCCTCAGCAAAACCAGAGAAGTCACGCGGCAGCATTCCTGAATGCAAACAGCAAGTTGCTGGGGTAGTTGCTACCTTAAACATACACACTCTCTCTCACACACACACCTCCTCACAAAGGCATGTTTTAATGTGAGAATGCAGGGCAGTGCTGGTAACCAATATTGCACTGGCAATGGTTTTATGACATTCTCCAGAGTATTTTAATGCATGTCATTAAATTGCCAGTTGCTACAAGCTTATCTCTGACCTGCGTTGTATGATTAGCTGTAAAATTTCAAAAAAAGAAAAGAAAAAAAGATGAAGAAGCAGGAATTAGGAAGTTTTATTACTACTTCTTGAGAAGCTTATAACTCCCTGATGACATATAAAGGAGATATAGAGTACTAAGCCTCAAAGCTGTCTCCCTGAGAGCCCTTCACTGGATATCAATCAGCCTTTCTTTTTCTTCAAAGTTGTTGCAATTCTTTACTAACTTTTCACAAGATTTTGAAGATGAGTATTTAGCTCTCACTTAAAGTAAAACGCATCTGCAATCCAACAGAGGTTGCACTGAGTGCAAGTCTAGTCGTTGCAGTCATCTATCACTGTGTCTCGCTCCTGTAATTGTCCTATTGTTCCTCAATTCCCACACCAGTTCCCGTCTCCAAAAACCTTTGTCCTTCTGCTTTCCCATCCCATTTGTAACCGACATGGGAACACAAAATAGCGTTTTATGGCACTTTTTGTCCGGAGGGAGAAATGACGTAAAACGTATGAGACCATGGTCTTAACTCATCTGATCATCCCACTTATTGGCTGGTGAATTAAAGAAAGGCATGCATGATCAGGGGAAAGAAAGAAATGTATTAAATGGGCATACAAAGCCAGGATAAAAAAAAAGTTAATAATAAAGGTTTTAATTTTTTAGGAAAATGTTGAGTGCATTGTCACTTAGTCCTGGGACAGACTGGTGACTTGCCCAGGGTGTACCCTCGCATCTCAACCTATGATAGATGGGATAGGCTCCGGCTAGGGTGGATAGATGGTAATATTATTAAGATAAAAAATCAAGTTATTCTCCAAACTTTGAAGTCCATTTCAAGGCTATAGCAGCATCAGGTGTAGCATAGACGGATGAAAAAAAAATCCATAACTAATTCATTAAGCATGTCCAGCAGAGCTGATCTGAGTATGTGAGATGTTACACCTACCTTCCCGCCCTGCTGGCTTTCTCTCTGAGAGTCTGTAGTAACATCTTGACCTCAGCTCTCAAAAGCTCTTTCACAGCAGGGGGGTCAGCTAGAGGGGCGCCCTGCAGACACGGGAACGGGGTCCCCGCCCCACTGCCACGCTTTTCACTCCTCTGGTTCTCCTGCCACATCTTGTGCCACATCTCTGCCTGCAAAAGGAACCACAGTGAGACAAGTTTTTCAAAAGCCCCCCCATATACTGATATCTATATGAAAATGTAATTGGTGCAAAATACAAGTGTGCACGGAAAATTACCATGAGATTTATGAAACATGCCCATCGGCCCATTTTGTTACCACTGTGTATAAGTTAGTAAATCAATTTTATTTTGAATCAACAGGTTTGTGCAATCTGCATACAATCTGCATACTGCAACACTCCCACAACCACCTGGGGGTGAAGCAGAGAAAGTGGTGACAATAATGTAAGACAGAAACCTGCATAGCTAATAGGCTGGAAAGCAGGAGAAAAACTGACAGAAAAAACAGACTCAAGTGGCAGAGTTAAAAAAGAAAAGGTTGGACATGAAAGTTGAAATGAAAAAGACCAACAAAAAAATAAGTCATTTTTAATGAAATATATTGTAATTATTATTATTATTAGTAGTAATTTTAAAGACGTGTTTAGATCGCCTTAATTTGTTCTTCAAATTCCAATTCAGGTAGGATAATACTGATAAATCACATTTGAGCATGAAATATTCATACACACGATTTATGCACAGATTTGTAAATGGACTGCTTCTTAGTCGAGTCCACATGGAGTATGCTCCAGATTTCCACTCACTTTGTCGGCAAGCTTCCTGCCTAAGGATGATTGGAAGGCAGTTATTTTAACAATAACAGTTATTTCAGGTCAGCAATATGAAAATAATGTGTGAAAAAGCTAAACCGCGAGAACGGTAAGCCATAATTCTGTACTGATTCATATAAACAGCATAGCGTTTGTATTCATAGAATTATTAAGATTGAAAGCAGTGGTTAACAAATACAAAAAAATATCCTGCTAGTTACTTTAACAAGTGGTTTCCCTTACTGTGACTCAGAAGTTCTATACTGGAAAAATGAATCTGCTAAACTGAAGAACAGATAAATATTTCCACTGACAGTGCAAATACTAAATACAACAAGGAGAAGACATTTTCTTGGCTGTCACTGATGCAAGAAGAGCTTGTTTACTGTAAACTGTTGTGCACGGTTGACAGTCTTCTTGGAATAGGAAGAAATACAACTTCTACATCCACAGGGACAAAAGAGAAAAAAAAATCGATTTAAATCTAAAAATGACACACACTGTTAGCATGCGTTCACACCACACTGGCTACTATATGTCTTGGGCTGGAAATTAGACAAACAGCTCTGTTCATTTTGAGGCCAAGAACCTTTTCATTCTTTGTAACGCGTGTGAATGCTCGTGCCTCAGTGACGTCTGGATCCCATTAGCACATCGACACCTGTTGCTTGCCAATCATTTCTGTCATGTTGTAAAGAGTTTACTTCAAAACAGGGATATTAAACATAACACGTCTGGCCTTTGCATGTGTGTGCGTGTGCACATCCTCTTGTAACGCCAGCATTTAAACCCTATCATGGTGGACACGTACAAACGCACTAGCTTCCGCCATCTGCCTTTAGGTGTTGAGGTGTTTATGGCTTCATGGATTCATGGCTCACTGGCTAATGAGTTGTCCCTGGATGTTTTTCCCTTTTTCCTCAGCAGTTAGGGTGCCAATCTCATCCAAGAGCTATTTCAAGGGAACACTGGTGAAACGTGTCAGTTATGCTGAACTACTTAAATTAGGTTTTTGAAAATATTTAACTTTGGGGATGGATTTCATTCAGCTTAAAGAGAGAAAGACAGTGTGAAGGTGAGAGTTCAGGGAAAGAGCGGGCCTTATAGGGAGAGTCTAATATCTTCTCTGATCCTGCCGCCTTAGACAATGAGGGCCTTGATAGAGAGAGGAATGGCAGCGCTGAGGAATGGAGGAGACACCTGCAGATCTGCTATTACTTTTCACAGTGGCTCACTGAGGAATGGAAGACATTATGCGGCTGCAAGAGAATCACAGGCAGAAAAGAGAAAGAAAAGACATACAGAGAGCCTTGGAGAGAAAAGGGGAAGTGATCCATTCTAAAGTAAATGTAAAGACTGAATCAAAACCTGAATGCACTGTGACAGTCAGATAAGGCCCTCTCTGCTCCATTTTTTTTTTTATCCTGAAAAATTCTCAAAGCTTTTAGCATCAAGGCTGTTTTTGCACCTGGAGGCTTTACAGTCATACACACTAAACTGTAGATGAAGAAATATCAGAGCAATACTCAAAGTCACACACACATACACGTGCAAGCGTACAGGCACACAATCATAAGCTGACGCACACATACACACAGTATAGTCAAATTATATGTCGCTAACAGTCTTATCAACAGTTGAGGATTAGCCTCTTTAACCCTGTTATACCGACCCCCTGAGTGAGTCAGCTTACTGAGCTTTTCTGTGTGTATATAGTGTGAGTGTGTGTGTGTGTGTGTGTGGGGGGGGGGGGGGGGGCCCGGGAGGGGATGT
>VURO01001893.1:2282-12753 GCA_015108175.1 Pelvicachromis taeniatus
GTGTGTATTCAAATAGTGGTGGGGTGGGGGGGATTGGGGTGGTGTTGGTAACTTGGAGGGGACTTTTTGAAGAGAGATGTAAGGTACCAGGATATAATGGTATTCGAAAAGTCAAATGACAGAAATGTGATATCCACCTCTGATTCATAAAGTTCCACGCAGAGACACATTCAGACACATACAATTGCACAAACAAACTCATGCAAAATGCATGGTATCACACATAACCCGTGCATCAGCACAGACACACAAAAATAACCCAGTTATTTGTGATTTGTCACAAATAGTAGCAGGTAATTAATAAATTTTTTATAAATCATCTACTGATTGAAAGATTGGTGGTTCGATTGCTGGCTGCTTCAGGGTGTACCCCAAAGTATCATTGGGCAACATACTGAACCCTAGTTGCTCCCAATGCGTTCATCATCATGTGAATGTTAGTTAGGAAGCACTTGCATGTAGAAAAGGTGCTTGTATGAATGTGTGTGTGTGTGGGTGAGGCATGGATGAGACATGTTGTGTAAATCACTTTGAGTGCTCAAGTAGAAAAGCCAATTACGTAGTTGTTGGATGAAACACATACATGAAAATCAATTTGGTGTTTGTTAAAATTAAAATTAAAATTTTGAATGAATTTCTTGTTTTCTCATGAATTTACTAAGTGAGTATATACAGAAAACTGTGACATTTAGGTACACTTACGGTGTATTGTTGCATTGAGTAAGGGGGGTGATTGGGGGGGTTGACTCATTTATATATAAACAAGAAGCCCTCCAACCCCCCATAAAGTAGCTGAAATATTTCTTTCTCTGAAAAACTAAAATTCATGCCATAGAGGGTTAACTAAATATTTAAAAATACACGTACTGTGTAAACACAGCACAAATCCTTGGCTGTGACTTGAACCTGGCAGCATGAGATTCACAGCACAGAAGGCCCTTTGAAGTTATGTGACTGCTTTGCAAGTATAAAAAAAGAAGTCTAATAACTACTAATAGAACAAATCTGAATAACTTCCTTAATCCTGTGATATTTTTCTCTGATAGGATCAATATTTGCCAGAACAATTCCCTTATCTACACAGTGTGATGAAATATTGAATGTATGAAAAAGGTGATAATGTTAGTCATAGTCTTCTTCTAAAGCCAAGCACGAGCCCAGATTATGGGATCATTTATGAAAGATTCTGATGTTGTCGGCGAAGATATTTTCCCTGACATCAGAAAGATAGAAAACCCACATGATCAAACATAGGAAAAATACACTGCTGAAAATGCATTAAAGGAGGATTCAGTGCTAAATTCCCTTCATTTTGACTGCTAGACTGAGAAGTATAAACTTCACACATAAAACTGTGCAAATGTTTCAATTCCTCAATATGAGAATAACAACAATCGTCACATCATCTCAATCAAACAAGGAGCTTTTGAAAGAAATTATGAAGTTAGAAAGTGAGATCAGCAAAGCTTTTGTATATTATATGCACAATAAATCAGACTTCATAAAAGTCATTCATGCTATGTTGTCATGTTTTTTTGGGTTAAAATGCTTTAACTTGATTAAACAGCTGATAAATTTCTCTGTGTAAATGTCCTGGCAATTTTCTTGGCATTTTGCTGCTGCCAAATCATGTGAGTGCTAAAGACATGTAAGTAACACATTGTAGAGAAGTAACAACTACCGTGGACAATGCATTCATGACTAGATGTGCATCTAGTGCTTGAAAAGAAAATGCCATAAGTGCATCTAGCACATTTTTTGTTGTTTTTAGTCCCGCCACACTGAAGTTATTAAAACCACAACTGCAAGTTGAACAAAAGGGACGTGTGCAAATCAATGATTTTTGGGTTGACTCCATTAACCAGTCTTTATACTAAAGCTACATCCACACGTAAACGAAGATTTTTGAAAACAGAGATTTTTCTATGCGTTTGCACCTTCCGTCCACACGTAAACAGCATTTTCGATCACTGTAAAGGAAATTTTTTAAAACTCTGGCCGGGATATTTTCAGTATTTGCGTTTATGTGTGGACGGTGAAAAAGCTGAAAACGGAGAAAACGCAACGTCAAAGGTGTGCACCTTTTTTTGACGTCACACTGTGCGCCACGTTATTTTGTTTCAGTGCGATGAATTGCTACAATGGCGGACTTGGAAAAAATAATGTTACTGTTAATTTTAATATCTGCAGTGTTTACAGGCTTACATATACTCACACAGTTACTGTCCCTTCCATTTTTCATTTTCTGCTTCTGTGTTTACTATTTCCCGCCCAGGCTTCTAGACTTCTGATTGGCCAACATTTCTGCACGGTTAGGATTATATCGCCACCTGTTGCTTTGGCATGTTCCTGACAGTGTTTTCCTTCGTTTTTGGTGTTTACATGTGGATGGAGATATTTTTCGAAACTGCACGTGTGGACGGGATTTTTTTTTAAAACGAAAACTGAAAATCTCAGTTTTCAAAAATACCCGGGTACGTGTGGACGTAGCCATATATAAGCTAGAAATAACTGTCTGATAAAAACTATGTCCACTGGCTTATTGATATGTAGCTCCATAAGAGCCATTGTACCCTTCAAAGGCAGCTACCATATGTAAACACTTTCATAGTAGGCTAATTTTTCAGTATGATTTGTTAGCTCAGCGGATACAGACTTGCATATGAACTTGTACGCATACTTGTACGCCTCTGACAGTGGTGAACAGCAGCTCATCTGCGAGAAGAAATCATTTGGAAACTACATGATTCATGTCTTTCCAACACATGTTTGGAAAGCATCCGCTGCATTCTGCGAAAAATTTAAATGCACATGAGAAGTCAAATGTAGCAATAAATGCTAAAAAAAAAATAGTATAATGTTTACATTTTCAAAATGATGGTCCTAGTATTTAAGTCTCGTGTTCAGAGTGGCCAGGGGACGAGTGGCTCCTGGCTGTGTCTGTGGCCAGTGAAGTAGAAGCAGCATTAAGTACAGACAATATTATTTCCTACCAAGTATCTTTGGGTCACACAGGACCCATTTCACATTTCACTGTCTTTGATTTAATAATGCACTCATACTCTGGAAAATGAGGAACACGAGTGATCGCTTTCTTACTTTTCTCTGAAGTTAGCTTGTCATCGCTCTCTCCTCTCTTTAACAGCCATACCCAAACTTAAGTCCACCCTATTCCCACAGTCACTCTAAAATCCATCACCACACATCTCTGTCAACTCCGGAGAGACACGGAGTCGGGTGCGCTGAGTTGTCCGTGCTCACCCAAGCACCAGTGGACCTCCGATGGGGAAATGCTTGACTGCAGAGAAACCTGCACGAAATTAAATTCTTCACTTGGCTGACTAGGGTGACTCGTCCTGGTCTGCCGGCCTGTTCCTTCATTATTCCTGGGCTGATAACTGACTGAGCGGGATGTCTTGTCTGTTTAATGCCAGCTCAGCTGCTTCATGGGAGGAACGGGCTTGTCACTCTCCGCTATAACACACTGTATTACCATCTCCACTTCATTTATTTGGCTCAGATTTTGTACGCCCGTCAAGCCACCCAAGCAACCCCCCCCCCCTACCCCAAAAGACACTTGCAATTCTCCACTGCTCAACCTTCTGCATCTTTTAGGAAACTATTCAAAATAACCTGTCTAAAATTTTCATTAAAATGTCATTTAGATGTCAACCCGATGACTTGGATTTGAAACAATAAAGGTGACTTTAATTGTAGTTCGTCATACCCCCTTCTACTTCTCAATGAGCAGCGCTGGTCAGCTGATTCTTCTTACAATGTGCCTTTTATTAGCGGTTAAAAAAACACTATCTTTTAGGATTAAAGCAGAAAAACAAAGTAATAAAATTTACTCACTGACCGCAGCAAATACCGTATAAGCACACAGTTTGCTGACGCAGGGCCAGACAGGAAGCTTTGCTCCCCTGCATTTATGAGCATTGAGTTAAAGGTTTCTGCATGAGGGTACTGCATGATTGAATGTTGCGATATGGAAACACGGGCAGGCAGCCGCTGTCAAAGACACGGCTTGCACTTGACCCACCAACACTCAGCGCCTGGCCCCCACCACTTTAGACTCTCTAGAAATGGCTTTTCTCGGCTAGCTTTGTGGTATTTGCAAAATTAAAATGAATACATCCTTTCCTAATGCACTGGTATGCAGTATACTAATCATAATTCATAGCCTTAATGTAGGCTTTTAAGTGCACATGCTAGTGTTGAGCCTTCAGTGCTCATAAAGGCAAATCAATGGCAAATGCTATTGTCTTATTGGCACACAGTTGCTCAACATAGAGAATCAAACATAAGCTTGCTTCAGAGCAAAAGCATCTCAGAGAGGAGAGTAATGAGAGTTGGGGGGGAAGGAGAAACCGCTATTTGGAAGTCATTAAACATCCACCGCCCACTCTTTTTGTGTAACCTCAAAGCCAATACCATTGTGGGACAAAATGCTTTCAAATGTGACAATTGATTGCTTTTTGGGTTAGTTGTTGGTTGATTTCATAATTGGTATAATTTTTCACAAGTACATGAGTGTCATGCCATGATAGGCTTTACAATCCTGGTAATGCAATGGCCCGTAGTTCAACCTTGAGATCAATAATGTATTAAAAACCACGAGCTTATTGAAATAATAGAAGGGTTTTCGCCAGGGAAGAAAGGCAAGGAAAGAAAAATGCACCAAAGAGAAGTGTTTGATTCCGAGCCAGGCCTTCATTGTGAAGTGCATTGTTTTTATGCCAGTGATTTTACTCCAAAAAAATAAAGGGACAGAGAAAGTCTTAGTGATGTGAAAACTCTGGGCTCGGTGGTATTGATGTAGAGGACAATGTGAGAGCAGGCATAAAGCAGCACTTGATATTTCAGAGCCCAGAAGAACTGTAAAACCAAAACTGTGAACACAAACTGTTCATTTTTTCTTATTTGGATAGCAGTCGGCGTGTTGATGAAGTAAACGATCCCAGACCGTTTTGCCTACACAGGTCATTATTTGCAGTACCTCATCAGTGTATAACATTTGGCAATCTGTGGTTCCCTGCTGCTATCTCTCTCTGTTGGATCTCCCTGTTTTGACAGTGTTTGAGAGAAGAACACTCTGTGAGGTGTCAGGTGAAGACTGTATGTGACAGATTTGGAGGGGAAATCAAGAGAAGACAAACAGGCAGCTAAATGCCTGGGAAATATCTCAGCGCTCAGACAGAAGGCGATAAGTGCTGTTGACGTGGACATGACAAGCTAGCAACAGTAAACCTCAGGACACGCAGTCCCACCGGAGGCCCGGGAGTGGACACAGATCTCCATGACTGAATGCTGAATGTGCTTAACGGAAGAAAATTAACAAGAAGTGGGAAGCCCCCATAACCGCACACACACTCACATGCATCCAACTTCAAGCGCCTCTACCTTTCTACTGTAAGCTCTTTGATATTTCCCTGTTTCTCACTGACAGTCAGCTTTGGTTTTGATCAAAGTTTGATTTCTTGGGACATATCTGATACATACTATGAAAGCAACACGAGCCCACATAGAGAGGTATGATGTATCTAAACTTTAACTGTTGCACAGCGGTATGCTGAACAGGGCAGTGAAAGGAATACATCGCTTTTCCGCACCAGCAACAAATAAAAAGGTAAAACCATGCATAAGAAATAATACAAGTAAAACGAATGTGTAAAGTTTCTTCATGCTGGTGCTGATTTCTTTTCAAACTGGTTGTGGCGGATCGGTGTCAGAGTGTGAGACTGACAGAGGAAAGGGAATATTGTGCTTTCATTTCGACTGCATCAGAAAACCTTGCTTTCCTGTCCTAAACAGTGAACAGCTCAATACAGAGTCTGTATCGTGTAAAGGAAATGAAAATAAATATAGTTAGCAGATAAAATTAATTTAAAAGAGAAGTTTTCTTCTTTTTCTAATTTTGCCGTTTGTTGTAAGTTGTAGTGGTGAAAGGCAACCAAGTTAGTTTACTGAAATTATGCACAGTCAGGCGCTATTACATGTATGTATGTATTTATACTGAGTCTTTTCATTTGATTTGATTTTGTACTTTTATTTATTATACTAATTTTTGCTACATAGAGCAGCTGAAATACAAAATAGATTCTAATTCTGTGGACATTAAAAAATGTAACTGTGTTTACTGTGAACATAAATTTCATGGGTTTTTTGTGTGTTTTGTTTTGTTTTTTATATTACTTTAATCCTAAATAGAAGCCTTGCTATGTTTCAAAAACCTCTGCATTGAGATTTTACACCCCTGAAAGCACAAATGGTTCAGCGGGACTCTGTGTCAACTTGAAGGACTGATTTATAAAAACTCTGAAAATAGTCTCAGAACTCAAAGTGAAGTCACCATAATGCTTACATCATCTTATCAACAGCCCAGAGCTGTTGTAAGCTGGGCTTAGTTATTATCAATGCAAAAGAGCAGATTCCTTTCTGTGTTTTTGTTCAATAAGCACAAAGTACTCTAAAATACTTAATGGACGTACTTATTGTACAGCAGGTGATATCTTGTGCAAATGTTATTGAACTTTATGTATTTTAAAGGCCCATTCAAGGATGGATATTTTAAATTAATTTAGGAGATAAAGTTGGGCAGCATTGAATTGGTTCATTTTTAATACTTGTTTCATAAAAACAAAATAACAATGCAATTAATTAAAAGTTACTAGTGAATCTAACTTGGGCAAATGTGGTGCATTATTATCTCCTTCCATTGCAATGTGATAAAAATAAAAATTGTAATCTGCCACATATGGTCGTGAAAGCAATATCTGTATATGATATGTTGCTATTAATAAGTATGGTAAGATTTGACATAATAAAATAAAGAAAGTAATTAATAGACAGCCTGTCTAACACAAGCTAACATGTTACGCAGGTAGAGGAAGTGAAACATGTTGTTTATAAAAGTCCCCATAATTACATTTCTAATTTAATGCTGAAGCTCACAGGGTTTTATGGTAATAACTGTGTGTTATTTTTACACCAAATCAATAGAAATCTGCGAAGGTGAAAGCATGTTCATACAGTTCATTACTACAGTATGGGAAACATGTACATCAGTGAAAAGCAAAAATAGCAGCAGAGAAATCTGTAAAGAAAAGAGACAAGATGACACTTTGTGAACAGTTAGAGCAAAAGTTTTAATACAAGACCTGGTAACCAAATTAAATTTTAAAAAAAATATCCACAAATAACAAAAACATCTTCATTAGACATACAACACTAATGTGACTACTTTAATTACTGCTGTTATTTAAAATGCAGTCAATTAATATTACTTTTTTTTTTTTTAGCATAGCTCAATAGTGAGCCAGCAAGATGGACAGAATCAGAACACTTAGCTAAAGATGCTAATCCTCTGTGCTAAGAGAAGGCCGGTCTGTTAAATTTATAATAAAACAGAAACATTGAGATTAAAGTCAGGGGTCCCTGGGATTTTTTTCTCCTTTTGCTCCAACTTCAGTCCTCCAATTGGAAGGCTTGTGCCAGTGTCTAAGATAAAGGAACTGCTATATGAGTAAGGTTAGACCTAACCTGCTTATTTTGTCAGCATTCTGGTGCCTTTTCAATAACACCGACATCACACAGCATCCACCTGAGATGACACTAGTCCAACCAAATGTATAATGCCTAAAAACTGATGCATGTCCTGGTTTGAAATGTCTGGCCAGAATTGCATCGTGAATCAAAATTGGGGTAAAACACTTGAATTACAGAGCACAACTGTGATGTTTTCCCTCCTGGACTGCCAGATCATGAATATATATTGCATTATGAAGATGTGATGACATTTAGAGCAATCACATTTAACCCTCTTCTCTCGTGCCTCTGTTTCTCCTCTCTCCACTAATGCATTTTGCAGCAAGGAATGCATCTTAAAACATTCAGGGAGAAATGTCAGCCAAAGCAGACACTGCTTGAGAGCTGGGGTCATTTCAGACTGGTTTTCTGAATTCTGGAGAGCACACATACACACAGACACACACACAAGGGTGCTCTATCCTTCACTATCTCACCATCCTCACCCACCCTTTCGTTTTTGTTTTTTTTTCTATTTCACTCTGCCTCAGCCCCCTTCTCCTCTAAATATTTCTGTTGGTTTACCCTTGCCCGTGTGGCTGTGTTGGCGGTAGTAGAAATGCACTACCATGAGAGAGAGGCTTGACCAGTTGGGCGCTGTCTCCCACCTCATTACCAGATGCAAATGAAACGGGTACACATGTTTAATATTTAGTGGCAGCAGAAATGTCAGGCTGGCACAAGATGGAATTAAACAGCACTGTCAGCGCAAGTGAACTCAAGGCTTTCTCAGCTATTTCACTTCATATTGAGTTACTGTCACAATTTATTTCACAGCGGTGGGACGACTAGTGTGAAAATGTTCTGTGATGCCTTTAAGGATGGAAGGGGAATCAAGGAAGAAGTGTGAAGGGTATTGTTCTGATGAGGCTTTGTATTTATTTCTAAGCTCTGTGACAAAGCTTTTTTGTCTTAGCAAAGCACTACTATTCTTCAAGATTGTATTTCTACCCCTTCCTTTCTTTCAGATTATCGTGATGGCGTTTCCGTTCCTTTGGATAATATTTACATTAAACACAAAAGAAAGAGCTGGCAAACTCACGGTGTTGTTAAGTAAAGTATACACACTGGACTGCTGAGCCACAGACCTCCCAAGAGGAGAGAGTGCGGTTTAACAAATCCTGATGATCTATAATATCATATCAAATATGACATCCGGGCTATGCCACTAATTTGTGGAGGATTTAAAGCAATCTGGCATTGGATGCTAACACGGAAGTCATGTCTAGAGAAAAATATCATATGTTCAAGAACAGTGGTCGAATGTGCTGTCTACGAAATGACGTCCGATTGGATTTTGCGCTCCTGTCACCACACACAGTTGCATATTATCAGACTCGGGGCTAAAGCAAGTTAATGTTCATTCTAATCAGCATGGCAGATAACACAGGGACCCATAGGGACCTAATTAAAGTTACTGTACATGAGACGTTTATCTTTGGAGCACTGGCAAAAGTCCATGCATCAATTTATTCTGGAACAAAAAGAGGCACAAGCCAGATTGCAGAATATGTTTAGTTGTTATTGTATGTATGGCAAGAAATTTTGAATCTGAATTTTGTCTCATTAACGGGGCTTTGCAGAAGATGAGCAGGATGATGGTAACGAGGCACGCTTAGATTAAAGAGAAAGAGGGACCTTGGAAAAAGAGAAAAAGTTGTATTTTTAATTAATTAAAGCATTGCCGAGCTATATTGTATGACTGAATGGGAAATGAGAAAGTTTTGCTGTGGACAGGCAGTCAATGAACTCCCACTGCCTTCTAAAAAAAAAAAGAGAGAGAGAGAGAAAAAAAGAGAAAAAATAGAAGCGTTCATTATTCCAAGGTGAAGGCTTTAAAACAGCATTTTAAATGTTACCCCGCTGTTCAAGATCATGAAAACCTTTAATTTCATGCAAATGAACAGCAAGGAGCATGGAGCTTAATGTAAACGAATGCTTCTTTTGTACTGTTGTAGAAGTGAGCTGGAGAGAGAGAGAGAGAGGCCAGGAAGAAAATTCCCAAGGATTCTTTAATTGCTATCTGAAATTATGTAAATCCCTCTGCTAGGCTGAGTGCAATTATCCAGCGCCTCTCGCTGCCAGCTTTACTAATGTCTAACAAAATATCGGTGGCTGACATTTAGACGTGGTAATGCAAATGAGATTTAATTTTTCTTCCAAGACAAAGGGCAGTGGAAAGATCACACCATTTTATACAATAAAGGCTGAAAAAAAAAAGTAGGGTTTGCAAGATGACAAAAAATGTTGATCAAGAAATGAGCCAAGCATTGAAGACCATTTTATATTTCATAGCGCCAAATAAGATTATTCTTTATATTCTGGACTATTAATCTATTTCTGTTGCCACGGCGAGGTATGCTGCGAGCAGCAGACATTTATTTAGGCGTGGAATTAATTGCAGCGTGTGCCTCATTTTTAGTAATGATATGGGAAACCCTCCCAACTCCCAATTGTTAGAACACGTTGGACTGCTTGGGTCACGTTTTTTCATTTATCTCCCCAGGTACAAAGATGGATGTAGGCCAGGCACTGCAGCCTGGTGAGACTCCCCTGTGTGCAGCTCAGAAACACCTGTCCCGCTGTGTCTTGGCACCTCCAGTCTTTACCAGGCCAAGGAGAAGCACCATGTCTTCCCCCAAGCCACCGTCTCCGGGGACCCAAAAGGAGCAAGTTGAGGTGGAACTTAGGGACCAGTGTTTACCGGGAGATCTGCCACCCAAAACTGCATTTCTTAACCAGAAATCAAATTACAAGCTGCTGACATGGAAGAAAACTGGCTATTAATATTTCAGTATGGATACTGAGTGCACGATACCCCCAGCTGTGAGCACTCTCAGATGAAGGGGGGGGGGGGGGGGGGGCAAAAAAAAATTTTTAATAC
>VURO01001901.1:4404-18884 GCA_015108175.1 Pelvicachromis taeniatus
TTAACACGAGTCAGTCACGACCGGGAGGAACAGAGACGAGCCTCTTCACTGCTGACCACAGATCAGTTTCACCCAGTTAAAGACATTTATTTCTGCAGATTTCGTGCAAAAATGATCCAAAAGGAATCATTTTGGATTCAAACGGGAAGAATATTTGTGTATTTGTGCTCGATAAAGTTCTCAATGGAAGTCGAAGATTTTCTGCTTATTTTCTAAAGAAATCCAACTTTTAATCCAGTCAATAAAAAACTAACACCCATCAGACCTTTTTCATAAGAGGGAAAACAGGACTGTCTCACCTGCGGTTCGTTCGATTTGGCTCGTTTGATGAGCTCTGCTTCACCTTCGTCATCACATGACATATTAGGTGAACACAGGTGTTACATGGCCACATTACCAAACTGCACTTTGATCCCACAGAAACACCTTTAACACTGTGAGTAAACCCTCTTTGTCTAGTTCATGCCACACTGAAGCAGAATGAGGTTTCTTCATCTTCTCTTTATTAATGAAAGGCAGGAACATTCGGTGCCTCGTCACGTTGGAGCTTCACATAATGCTGTTATTTGTTTATTTTTCTTCACAATGCCCATTTAGTGTCTACGGCTTCACGTGCAACCACAAATACGTGTCCCTGACCTCCAACGTCTGTGTTGGGGGGTTGGTGGGACAGCAGTGGTGTACGGACACAGTGGATTGTAGCTTCTGGTTGGGTTTAGAAACTAAAAAGTCTTTATTACATTTGTGTTTGGTAGATTTAGGCCATATAAATGGCTTTAGTTGGGTTTCGGAGTGGAAAACTACCAGTTTGGTTTAGGAAGAAGTCTTGGTTTGGGTAATTAGGGATGGGAACTGATAATATTTCAACAAATACGGTTCCATTATCGATGTCACATAGAATCGGAAAATCTTTTTCCTTCCGTCACTGTGATTTGAGATGGTTGTGTTGGACTTGATTTTGCTGTCTTTTGTCATATCTAAACCAGAAGCCAGCGTTTGATTAAACTCTGTGTTTGTAATGTCTCAGCTCAGATGATGGTTTCTGCTGGTGCATACTGTCATTTTCGTGGCTTTTGCATTTATTAACACCAGATGTGTTTGTCGGTGTCAGGAAGCAGGGTTTAGTCTTCCGTGATGACTGCAACAGAGTTTAAATGGTTTTGTTCTGCGCTGTTTCATCATAATGAGACGCTGCTGAACCAAAAGCGTTCTCTTCGAGAACCCCGAGACTCCATTAAGGGAAGAAATACAAGTTGTTTGCCGAAAAACCAAATTCCAAAGTTTAATGTTGCTCCTCCGTGATTCACTTCCAGGACATGGATTTGAATCAGAGTTTCAGATCACAGTCCACCTCCTTCTAACCATTCACACTCGCTTAAATAAACTGAACTGAGTTTATTTAAGCCCAACGAACGGGTCAGTTGCGAAAGCACCAAAAAAAAAAAGATTTAGCTTCTTTCTTAATTCCCCCTCCTGCTCTGATGAGTGACAGCGATGACCCAAGCACTTCATTTAGAGTAATTTCCACACTGAAAAAGTGAACGCGCTCGCTCGTTCCAACTGTCGGCGACAGGAAACCGGCTCCCTCCTCAGCAGAGCCTCTGAATCACGTCTTCCTCCAAAGCAAACACAGCCCAGACGATGGTGTGACAAGGCCGAGCTGGTCGCCTGAAGGAATCCAGCCCCCGTCCCAGCGGGCCCCCCGCGGCTGGCCCAAAATGAAGTAAAGTGGGCTATTTCTGCGGGCGTTCTGGGACCGGGGCTGTCCGTCACGCTGTCAGGGCGCAGAGTGAGAGGAATGGACCTGGAATGCTGACTCACTCAGGTCTGAGGCCCCCAGAGGCCCCAGGAGGCCACGTTACCCCCTCCCGCCGCTCGGTGGAGAGCAGATAATGATCCGTGGCCCTGACCCCGCCGCTCCCAAATCCCAGGTCACCCTGAAAGATTCCCGCAAAAGTGCGTGTGTGTGTATGACACAGGAAGAATTTTAATGCAATCCAGAGATCAGCTGGCTCACCTCCTCCTCCTCGCTCTCTGTCTTCATCGTCTCCGATCAGGCAGCCCGGAGTCGAGACACACCAGGATGCAATTAGCGGGACGCGAAAACTGCAGCGAGGACGAGCGAGGAGACGATGAGAGAAGCTTGTAGAGAGAGAGTCAGGCAATGCCCTCGTGGAGCTTTTCCAGATTAAAAACCTGAGAAAAATGTTAACAAGAAACATAACTCCATAAAGCCGAGCGAGCCGCCCCCAAAAGGCTCCGTTTATGTGGTGGTAAAATAAAGACA
The DNA here is from genome assembly GCA_015108175.1 of Pelvicachromis taeniatus. Taxonomy (NCBI): domain Eukaryota; kingdom Metazoa; phylum Chordata; class Actinopteri; order Cichliformes; family Cichlidae; genus Pelvicachromis; species Pelvicachromis taeniatus. The sequence goes on from VURO01001901.1 coordinate 6,692, forward strand.
CGACATCTTCTGTGGTTTCGTGTTATCGCAACAGCTAATTAGTTCTGATGTTTTGGGTAAACTTCCCAGATCCGAGAAGAACCCATGAAAGGAAAACGGCGCCTTAATGAAGAATAAAAAGGGCCATTAAAAGGATGCTCAGAGCTTGTAAAAGCAGCCGGCTGGGTAAATTAGAAGCAGGAATGCACCTTTATTAAACACAACCTGGGCTTTGTCTTCATGCTAATCTGACACAAACAGTTTTTATCTAATGTAAAAGGAATCTGAGTTTACAGGAAAAAGATGCTTTTGGAAATTCTGCTTGTATTAAAAAGTAAAAACAACATCTGTTGCTACAGTGATTAGCTTAGCATAGCGTAAAGAGTGGAAATGAGGGAACCATTAGCATGGCAAGGCTAAAATGCAAGAAGGCACCAATCAGCAGCTGGTTTCAGACTTTTTGTGACTTTCTTTTAGTGTCTTGGTCAAAATGTGTTTTTTTGTTAGCTAGTCATTGTTGTTAACTTAGCTACAATTGCATATAGCTTTAGAGAGTTTAGCTAATGCCTGTCTTTGTTCTTTACACGACCAAAGCTTGCTAACAAACATGGCTGTCTTGCTTACTAACACTTTCAAATCTCCCGTGAAACATCAGCTTTAGTTTTTTCACTGTTGCATCTTTCTGTGAGAAGTTCAGGTTGTTACTTTGAAGTGTGCAACACTTTGGTCAACGTCTGTTGCGTTTAAATGTGACATGAAAACTTGCTTTGTGTTGCCAGGATAGAGAAAACGGGAGTTCTTCCTCCCCACAGTCAGCGCGTGCTCCTAAGACGGGATTGTTTGGTTGGAGTATCGTAGGGCCTTTATCTTCACTATAAGGGGCACATTACACCAACGGTAGCACACACTTAAAGTGATTTAATTAACTGCCCTAAGTCACACTTTGGTGTTGTTTCGGCATTCACTTCTCAATGTTTTGAACCTCAAGCATGCAGCATTGCCAGGTTGAAGACGCCAGTCTGCCGTCATTTCAATCATAAACCAGTGCAATGATACAGAGGTCCTGAGATAAAGGCAGATGTTGCTCGAGCTTGATAAACAGGTTTGGTCTGAGTGGTGAAAACTGTCATTCGGGTTGATTTCTTGCCATGAAACATGATGATAAAACTGCAGGAGTACATTTTTGTGTTTTACAGATTGAAGTGAGATAGGTGGGTTGGCTTCGTGGCTGAGATGAGGACGCTTCATCACTTTGTGTTGTTGCACAATTTAGCATGTTCTTCCAGGCGTCTTCCCATATGGACAGATCAATATTGTTTCCGTTCCCTGGATGATAGGAGGTGGTCATCCATCATGTACTGTAGGGCCAAGGGCCCTAAAGCTTTAATTGCCTTATGGGAAATGTAGGATCCAGGATTTTTGGAGCGTGACTCATGCCTTGGATGAAGAAAAGTCCAGATACTCTGGCCTTTGTTGCTTCAAGTTTTTGGAAGTACACCTCAGTAATTTATCCCAACATTGAGCAGACAAACACAGATCAGGAACCATGCATCTGGCGCTCCAATCGCAGAAACAGAAAGCACAGCCACACAATTTCCTCCTCTTGTAATTATGTCCTGAAAACCAACCAAGAATCATTCAGACACATGTCGCTTGTGTTTACGCCCGACACAGGGGGAGTGTGTGGACTCTGTGTTGAGTCAGTTAAGGGCTTTAGCTGTGTTTTATGAGCCTGTTTGGAGCTCCAGAGGAGACTCGGGCTGTTTGGATGGAAAGAGCGTGAGCAGAAGAAAGCATTTTCCCAGCGCTGTCAGTCCCAGTTTGAGTCGGGGCTGCAGCTTCCCTCCACACAGTCCATCATCCCGTCTAGTTCAAAGACCGTCTAGCTGCAGGTCTTTGTCAAAAGCCCAGTTGGATATCTTTTATGTTCAAGATGTAGGATTTCTTAGGACGACTTTGATTATTTATTTATTCCACTTCTCTTGTGTGATAGTGCCAATATTTTACACGAAAGTGCTCAGCTTGCTCTGAAATTCATGTTGCTTTATTGTAGCCCGTTTGCCTTTGAAATTTCTCTCTTCTGTTTTTGAAGTCTTCTCTCTCCCTCTCTGCCTTCCTCGCCTAACTCTCTTCTTCTTCTTCTTTGCCTCTCGGTCGTTGCAGCCCCCCACCACATCTTCCCAACCTTCCACACGCCGATCCCGATTGACATGCGCCATCACGAGGGGCGATACCACTACGAGCCTCACGCACTCCACACCATGCACAGGTAAGTGACTGGCTTCTTCTTCTTTCTGGGTAATTATCTCCAAAGAGGCTCCTTCACTAAACTGGCTTCAAGTCATCAGATCTTCTTGATGCAAATCGTTATTTCATATTCAGTTACTCCAGAACAGTACAGACGTTGTTTTTTCTCTTCTTTTTTTTTTTTTAAACTCTGGAGGATTTGCTGTGATAGCAGGCTAGCTGATGAGAGCTGAACGTTTGCCAAGTTCAATATCAAAAGCAGATGACAACATGCTGACTTCCAAAGTGAATAATCAATGCTAGTTCCTAAATTTCCCCTCTACAGCCCTTGTTTCCGATACAGTTTGATTATGTGGGCAAGCTTTGCTCTTCTGGCTCCAGCCGTCTGGGGATGAAACACTCTGATGCTTGAGAAGTCTGAAGTTCAGCTGCTGGGATCCAAACTGGTAAAAATCTCACTGAGAAAAGAGGAAAATATTCTCCTTTAATAGCTGAGGTGCCACTAAGCAAGGCATTTTTACCAGCAGGAGGAAAGATTTCCAGCTTTTACAGAAGTGCCCTGTTTTCAGTGGTGTTGGAAGTTTTACCAAACTGGAAGTTTATGTCCTCGGTTTGGTCCAAGATTGAAGGACTTTTAGGTAAACTTATGGCTCTTTAAAGATTGTCGTTTTCCTTTTAAGAAATAAGTTATATCAAATCAGGTCAACCAGTAAAAAAATGGGTTATCTGCATTAAAAATGAAACATGCCTACAGTGGCTGAATGGATATACTAGTTGCATTTATGGCTACTACTAGCTATATTTATTTCCCTTTCTTTTTGTGAGTAAATGAAAAGTTAAATAAAACACATTGGATGGTATCAATCTGCAGCTCGCTCCATTAGCAGCAATCGGCAGGGCCGGATCCATCACTGATGACATAATACACCCCACCTCCGCCCCGCACCTCTTTATATTCATTAATGGCTTGTTGCGGAGCTAATCTGTGTGGTGCAGGCCGTGTTGCCCCCGAGCTAGCACCATAATTAAACTCCTGGAGTATAGAGGTCACAAAACAGGCTCCAGTGCTGGTGGTGAGTCCGACTTCTGGGTTGCAGTGAGGTTCAGTCACAGATGAAATCCCATTTATTTTCTCTAGGGAAATTCACGTTGTAGAGAAAACACAGTGTCGGTGTTGTTCTCGCTTTTATTTAAAAGTCAAAGCAGAATTTTTCCCCTGAATTCTCCGAAACCTGTAACCGTGCAACAGACTGAACGAGACTTTGGTTTCACTTCATTTCACAGTTTGAAAGACTCTGAAAATGTGTCTGGCCTAAAGTTGGTCCTCAAGACAGCGGTTAGGAAAGTCACTTCTTACATTTTCAACTTTTATGGAGCGCTTTTGATCAAAATGCATGAGTTTCATCAGCAGCTGGAGTCGTTTGCAAGGTCAGGAATGAACTGCATAACAGCCTTGCAAACTCAGTCTGCTGATGAGGTCCATTTAACACAATCAAAAACTCCAAAAAGACTTCTAAAGGAACTTTACAATAAAGCCATTATCACGCAGGAACTGGAGCCATGAATTTTATCTCGATCTCAAACCTCCCAGCTATTTGGGAAAAGTCCTTGAGATGTCAGGTTACCCCAACGGGGGAACAGAACTGTTTCCAGTGGTGAAGTCTACCATCATCCATGTCCAAACCACCGTTGACTCATCATACTTTATATGTAGGTACTTACTTCACTGATCTAGGCTTTAGCTTTGTATCTGTTTCTGATTTTTAGTCAGCAACCTCATGTCAGTCCATCCAGGCTTCTGCCTTTGACCACCACCCACTCCACAATGCACTGGACCTCTAAAAGGGTGATAGGTCCACCAGAGGGGTGGACCATGTGGCTAACACGTTCCATTGACTGCCTGTCAATGGAGGTCTTGGTCTATTGAGGTTGTTGAAGTCTGTTGAGGTGATCTTTGATTAGGATGCTTCTAGGTGAGGAATGTGGGGTATGTTCTCCTGGGGGAAAAACCCACTGCAGACCCAGGACATGGTGGAGAGAGCATATCTCTTGCCTGGTTTGGAGATGGAGAGAGGGAAGTCTGGGCTACTCTGCTTAGACTACTATCCCTGTATTTTGACCCAGATAAGTGCACTTAGATGGATGGATGGATTTAAATTTTTCAAAATTAAATTCACTTTTATTTATGTAACATTAATTCACAACAACAGTCATTTCCAGATACTCAACATAGTAAGGCAGAGAGCAAACCCCACCGACCGTACCATCATCTGTAAGCGACACTATGATGATTCACTCTTATTGGTAATTATTTTAATTGCTGTATTTGAAGTTTAACTCGGGATCCGAGTAATGGCTACTTTGTGACATAAACTGTCAAAATAATATGTAAAAGGCATTAAGGTTCATTAAGGGTGTGGCGATACATGGCAATATCTGAGATTAGTGACATTCAGGTGGTTCCTCGGGTTGTTTCCCCCATTATTGCATTAAATTCCATAATTAGTGTAAGATTTATAATCAGTTTAAGCCACCACTATAACTTCATGTTGGCCTTTTCAAATGAATTTGTATGTAAGGAGGGGCTACATAGGCTTCAGTTATTAGTGACCTCACAGGGAAAGAACAAACTACACAATAGGAACCACAGTTAATCATCAATGTGCTGATCAATTATTGGATTGTTTTGTAACCAATTTGATTAATTGATTACCTGACTGCTGTGTGCTGCCTCTTGAAGGCTGGAGTGGAGTATTCCTGCTGTGTCCCACATTGGAATAAGGACAAATGTCTTGTCCCAAAAAGAGACGTCGTTAGCAGGAGTGAAGGCCTGCCAGTGTTCGAAAACTTGTAGTGAAATCAGAAAACGTACAAGTATTTGAACAGAAACTGTACGTCTTAATTGTAAACTCTTAAAAAAATGTGAGCTATATAAAAGGATGCAGGGGGCTGCTGCATTCGTGGCACACTTTGAACAACGAGGAGACTTCAGAGTTACTTTATCACAGAAGAAAAACTGGCGGCGGGACAAAAAAAGTCAATAGAATCCTCCAAATAGTACTCTTACATTTAAATTCACAGATTTGATGGTGATGCATACTTCGCGCCTGGCGGAAGCAGGGCTATTCATCACGCCGGCTGGGAGAAGGGAGGGTGGGGGTAGGGAGGGGATGGCTGTCCACGGACTCGGCCACCTTGATTAATGTGATTTGATCTTGACAGTGGACCCCTAATTCATCAAGACCTTGATCTAGCTGTCGCTCCCCCCTGCCTGTGCCAAATTCACCTAATTACAGGAACATTGCGCAGCAAATTAAGTGCGGTGTCATTTGTCGCCTGCCGCGGCACTTTATTACACACTCGTGGCAGCGTGTCAGAGGTCCCCTCCTTGATTGTCTAACATGACATCTCGCCGCCGTCCCCTTTATCATTGTTTGCATATACCGTAATGAGAGGGCTGGTTATTTTGTCAGGCCTGTCATAAAAAGCAGCCGAGGGAAAGCTTCTTCTTTTTTTTTTCCCTCCACCGGATGCACAGGACGCTTTTTCTTCCCTCGCCGTCGCCGGCACATGACAGTAAGGCAAGAAGGTTGCAGATGAGGAACACTTCCTCCTCCGTGATGGTGTCTCTGTGGACGAAGCGAGTCTGCAAACAGCATCATGTATGAGGCAGGGATCAGATCTACATATTGAAACTTTTGGTGGAACGAAGCAACTTTTCTGAGAAGACATTTTTAGTTCTGTAGATGGGGCAATGAAGGACACTTTCCTCTTATGTTACTGATCCTGATTACAGGTTACCTGCTTGTGCGGCAATCTGACAAATTACAAAGTGATTCACTTTGTAACAGAGGCAACAAAAGAAAAATCAAAGAACGATATAACAAAAGGTAGTTAAAAGGCACTAAAGCTGAAGCAAAATCAGGAAAGTCGGTTTTAAGGTCAACTTTCCTTTAAGGTTAAAGTAAGTTATTGACACCACCAATCAGAGTTAATGGAGATTGCTCCAGACCTTAGGGCCCTGTTAGTTTTCTGCTGGGCTTGAAATAGCCTACAAACCTCTTTCAGAGATGTAGCTAGAAAAATAATAGAAAAAATAATTAACATCTTGCCATCTCCAGACCATCCAGGCTAAAGATGGAGCTTTCTTCCTGTGTTAATGAAGAAAATCTCCACTTTATGGATCAGTATGATGAGACTGGACAGATGAAGAGGCTTCTTCTGCCGAGCCAGAGTAAAAGACGGGCAAACTGATCTCAGACAACATGGGGAAAAAAGGAAAGAGTTCTTGTTCTGAGACACTGGTAGAGTTTCTCTGCAGTAACATAATGACTAAACTCACTTCTCTCCGTCCTGGTTAAAAGCCCAGCAGCTCAGCTCAGTTCAATGTGCACTTATTCATTAGATGTTTTTTTTTAGATGTCTTAGTGTCTATAGATGTTGAACTCGTGATGTGCTGTATAAAACTGAGGTTGAAGCTGATACCAAGATTTCCAAAAGTCATAATTTTATCAGAGAACCAATTAGTGGCAGAAATTTTTAAGTTACAACCCAACAAGAAAGAATTTAATCTCTTTACCTTATACACTGGAAAAAGGTAAGCTAGGAGTTCCAGCAGCTCATGAGTCATGAGCTGTGTCTGAATTCTTAGGCTGCGTCCTTTGGAGGACCCAACCTTCACAGTCTATGTGGGCCGGGTCCTTCGAAGACCGAGAAGGCCAGAAGTTCAAGGCTGTTAAATGGGACGGCCTAGCCTTCATTGCGCTGCTCAGGTTGCCTAGCGACCATGATATTAGCCACTAAAAATGCTTTATACAGCATTGTTTGACAGAAATGAAGATGAAAATGTATGTTTTTTTTAAAAAATTTGATTTGTTAAGTATCTGAGGCTGAGACCACGGGACTGAAAAACGTGATTGTTGGGCTTCATTTCTGTACCCAACAGTAATTTAAGATTAGCTAGTAAATAGCAATTAGCTAATGCTGTTCATGAGACTAGTGTCCTCTCACTTTGGTAATGTAAATATAATATGGCCAATATTAAATGTATTACATTTAATTAAAACTTACAGCAGCAAACTTAAACTTAAAGATTCAAGTTTCATTTATTTTTATTTCCTGTCACTTTATATCTTCATTTCAAAGACAAGCATCTTTTACACTGTATATATATATATATATAGATGTATTGTTTTTAAAATAAGTTGGCATTACTAAATTTGTCTGAATCCTTACATATATGGGTAAAAAACAGTTACAAGCTGTGATAACTGGATATTTTTGATCAAATGAAGAGTTGACTGATATATTAAATATTCCTTTATTGCGTGAGAAAATCAGGCCCCACATAAATACATATCAGAGCCTTTGTGCTAAATTAAGCTAAATGCTTCCTGTTGCTTTCAGTGTCTTCTCGATGAGCTAACAGCATGTTTGTGTTCAAATTTTGACTGAGATTTTGTCCCCTCCGTTTATGATCAGTTTTAGTGAAGTAATATCGCGCTTTTTGCAAAGCTAGTTGTCCTTTTGTTCCAACAGAAACTTGCTGAAAACGTCTTCTTTCTGAGTTAACAGTTAGGTGCTAAAGTAAACTACCAGGTTCCTATTTGTTCCAGTTTTTTTGTGATGTGCCAACAGTTTGTTTGCCACCAAAGGATACCTTGTGATTAACCAGTAAAATAAAACACAGTTGCTTTATGTAAGATCCCGGGTACACCAGGGCGTCATCTGCATACAAAGTAATAGGCCATATCAACTGTAATTAGTAAGTTAAACCCAGTATTTTGGGGCAAGTTTGAGCTATAAAAATGTCACCCCAGGACAAATAGACGTCCTTCAGTAAAAACTCAGGAGACTAAACAAACACAGCTGTGGTGGAATATCATTTTGCTACTCAGCTGAGGTATTTTATTTTGATGATTCAGTCTGTTCATTTGGAAAAAAGGACCGTCTATCTAGCTTCGAACTCCATAAAGTCACCCACTTTAGAGTGTGAGATGATCTAAAGAAAAAAAAACAGCTTCTCAAAGTTATTTTTATTCAATTTCAAAGTATTTTATGAGCCTAACGTTTTAATCTGCTGTTGGTTTGCCCTGATTGTCTGACCTTTGTGTTTACTGCGACCCTCACCTCCACCTGTTTAAAGCTAGGCTCACATCTGCGTCTTGATACGGATATCCATACCTGATTAAAATTTGGTTGAAACGTTTTTAGTGACACAAACTGAGAAAAGAGGAAACAAACTGAGGATACAATGATGAATTGACTTCTGAAGCAGGCCGTGATTTGCAGTCCCATCTTCTGTTTGTTTGTATCTAGGTCATTTCTTTTACTGCATGAGGCGTTTGGGGGTTTCAGGCTGGCAATGGTGGAGGAGGTGGAGGGGGCGTTGTTGCCTGTTAAGTTTGAGAGGTCTGCTTCACGCAGCAGACTCATAAACCTACAGTGGAAGTTTATTCAGTGGCGCGCTGCTGCACGGCGTGATTTATCTAAATCAGAGAGCTCGCCGGGCCCGACACCAGAGACGAGAGTCACTGTCACGCTGTAATTCATCTCTGGTGTCGTCCGTGTATATGTGCACGCACACACTCACAAATAAAACAAAAATAAACAGAAGGATGCACAAGAGTCCATATAGCTCAGATGCAACTTTTACTGCACAGGAGTTTTTGAGGACCAAAAGACCAGATATAAAGGTATGCTGTACATGTAGGTTCAACTACAATCAAGCAGAAATGAGTCGTAATAGCATTAGAGATCTACTCAGTGAAACTGCTGTTTCAGAGTCTGTCGGCCAGTCTGTTACCTCCAGTTTAAGAGCTTTGTAAAACACAGGAACAATCACGGCTCGGCTGGTTTTTATTGTCTAACTTCATGATCCATCAGCAGCACTAACAACTTGGGAACCAGACGAATCTAAGAGCTTATGTGCAGAATGCCTCTGGCCCTCCTCTCGTTCAAACCAGGCCAATCACAGCCCTTTATCTAATATAAAGCAGGTCTCAAAACAACCAAGATGGCTGCTGCTGATATGGAGCGGCCTTTTGAATCTGCCGTTGTCTGGTAAAAGAACCGGTTGGTAGATTTCCTCTAAGAGAGTATTTAAATGGACCCGAAGTCTTTGTTGATAAGAAAAAACGTGCTGGCCGCACTGTGTCCTACATCCTGCTGCACTTCTGTTCTTTAGTTAGTTAAAGAATGTCTCTATCCTGTCTTCCTGCTTTCACCCCAACCGGTGGCAGCAGATGGCCCCGCCCCTTCCTGAGCCTGGTTCTGCCGGAGGTTTCTTCCTGTTAAAAGGGAGTTTTTCCTTCCCACTGTCGCCAAAGTGCTTGCTCATAGGGGGTCATATTATTGTTGGGTTTTTCACTGTATGTATTATTGTAGGGTCTACCTTACAATGTAAAGCGCCTTGAGGCGCTATATAAATAAAATTGAATTGAATTGAATTAAAGATAAATTCACTCAAAAATTAAAACAAGATAATTTTTTATAGAGAAAGTATTAGATTTGAATAACAATCTCAGAAATCATCTGCATAAAAGTCAAATTCATGAACTTTACCAGGTTAAAAAACACTGCGGTGTATTCTGCCTGCAGTTAGTGGCCTGATCGTCTGGTAATTGGTACTGAAATTATTTGATTACTATTTAATAATTAATAATATATCTAATTATTTATAGCTGCTACGAAGGAGAAAATCAGCTGTAGAGCCCAAAAAGGATTCGTAGCAGGATGTTAACATTTTTATATCTGCTGTAAAGTTTGACATTTTAATATGGGAGTCTGTGAGCACTGACTTACCTTAAAGTCGGTCTCTAGTGGCCATTAGAGGAACTGCACTTCTGTGCAGCGCTGCATTTTTCGGTTGAAGTAGCTGCTTTATTGCATGCAGTGATGTAAAAACTTTTAAAAGTAAAGAAATGTGTGTTTTAGTTGCATTAGATCATTTGACTGCTTGCGGATAGAGAAGCAGCTGTAAAAGAAGTAACAGTTGATGGAAAAAAAAAAAAAGTGTCCTGATGCATAAAACAAATTCTGCTCATTATAATTTGAAGAACTGAGATGTACCTATTTCCGCCTCTCATGGACGGCTCCTTCCCGTCTCAGCCTGCTGCGTGGCGCCGGACCAGGACACGCTTCGAAGGTCAAGCTCAACCCGCAGCCTGCCGGCACTTTCTGAACATCTGAATATTACATGACTAGCTCTGAGTGTGCTTAAACAAAGCTTTCAGGTTAGGTTTAAAGAGAGAAACATTTATATTCTCATCTGAGTCGGACTGTGATTGTTGGAGGAGCTCGTTATCGCGGTAAACAACCTAACTTAGGCTGGATTCAAAGACAGGCCTCAGGCTGTTACATGACGAGAGTGTTAATATTTCAAACGGACCGAGGGGCTGATTATGTTTTTGGGTGGAAAATCAGATCTTTATCGTGTGCATGGGGAGACTAAAAAACATTGCCTCAGTCGTGATGCAATCCAACGCTCCAAGTCTTTGTTGGATGGACGGACAAGGGAGAGAGTGTATTTTTAATGAAGCAGCCAGGTGAGAGAGAAGATTTGGTGAATAAGCAGAGGTCGTCACACAGATGTGGACATGGCTGAAACATCAGCTGTGGGTTCACATTCAAACTACTTGAATGAATGATGAAAAGAACTTTTTCATTTTGATTCAATGTTTAGCAGTTTTATTGACATTTCGAACTTTGAAATTGGTCAAAATCCCGAAAGGTCTTTTAAGCCGGTGGTTAATAAGAAATAAAAGCATTCTTTTCATCTAGCTGAGAAACTTTCCTCCTTCACGAGAGCTCTTTGCTGACACTGATGATTGACTTTGGCAGCAACCCTTTGAAATTCCGCTGTCGTGGTGAAACATGAGCTCAGCACATTTTAGTTCAATTAATACTTGATGATAGAACTTTTATTTTCTCTTCCTGCACCATGCGCTCCATTAACCACTGGCTTTCGGGATAAAATGTCTGTTTTTTTTTTTAAACAGATACTATGTTTTAATCAAAAAGTTCACATTCAAACTATGAACTCTCTCATTTTCTTGAATTACTCATTGACTTTTACCGCTTTGACAAAGCCCCTCTGGACTTCCAAGCTCTTCGGAAACCTTGTGTGTTTTATATTATAAATATGTCTAATACTATCAGTACGGACATAGCCAAGCCAGACCAGGGGCAACCACGCCTGGCAGAGCAAAAGGCCTGGCAACTCAACACAACGAAGCCCGTTACAGGAAATACTGGAGATACATCCAGTGCGTACTGTTTTCTGATTGTTCGAGACAGTTCTGCTATGGAACAACAAATCCATACAACTTATTCAAAAAGCTCCAAAACCAGTCCTAAACAAGTCCAAAGTGAAATGCTAATGAGATCAAACCCGAGTCACAAACCAAAGGCAAAGTGAAGAATGAAGTGAAATCAGCCCTAAAACCAAGAAGTGAAAAACTAAATCTGCAACAAAGTCCAAAATGGCTCAAAGCTGCGCTGAAAAACCCAAAATAAGAGTCAGAAAGTAGTGCGCATGTGCAAAGAGGTTCAAAATGGAGAGCAAAGCCATCCATCCATCCATCCATCCATCTTCTGCCGCTTATCCGGGGCCGGGTCGCGGGGGCAGCAGCCCAAGCAGAGAAGCCCAGACCTCCCTCTCCCCAGCCACCTCCTCCAGCTCATCCGGGGGAACACCAAGGCGTTCCCAGGCCAGCCCAGAGATATAATCTCTCCTGCGTGTCCTGGGTCTGCCCCGGGGCCTCCTCCCGGTGGGACATGCCCGGAACACCTCACCCAGGAGGCGCCCAGGAGGCATCCTCGTCAGATGCCCGAACCACCTTAACTGCCTCCTTTCGATGTGGAGGAGCAGCGGCTCTACTCTGAGCTCCTCCCGGATGACCGAACTTCTCACCCTATCTCTAAGGGAGAGTCCAGCCACCCTTCGGAGGAAGCCCATTTCCGCCGC